>CAUZXS010003214.1:5000-27500 GCA_963585895.1 Sepioteuthis lessoniana | reverse complement strand
ATATATATATATATATATATATATATATAGTCATCCACAAACAGATCTGTTTCGTTCTATCAGAACTCATCAGTGTGGCTAGACAGTATCTTCCCATAGCTAGGATTGAAATCCGGTTGACTCAAACGCCAAGCCAAAGCTTCCAACTATTCAGCCACGTGGAGACATTAGCTGCGAAGTAAATTTTAAACGGTTATGAATCACAATTACTATTGTTTACATACATCCGTTTCAACGGTTGCCAAGGCCTCAATTCATCTATATATATATATATATATATATATATATATATATATATATAGATATATAGATATATATATATATATATGTCTCACACACACAAACACACACAATTAAGATTGAGATTTAAGACTAAAAGTATTTATAATCCATGATATCTTTACAGGTTACTGTAAATGAGGCTGGATGGTTTGTTTCTTCATTTAATGAGGGGTAAGACCTCCCCCCTCTCAACAATATGACAGTAAACAATCTGATGGTGAGGCTCCGGTAATACTGGAGCTTAGGTGAATGTGGAGTACTCCTTCATTACCATCACTCCCAGGTCCACTCTTGCCTGGAGTGGTAGCACCCGATAGGATCCTATCTATGAGTCAAATAGAACTGTTTGACATTTAAACTGTGTGTAAACAAATGACTTAAACTAAATTGAATTGTTAGAAATACAACTGTTTGATCATTCAACTGTATGTGTAAACAAATGACTGACATTTATGCCATAAGACGAAACCAAACTAAACCAAATGGCATATCAACCTTTGTGGGGTATTAAATTCCAAAGCCATCCTTGTTGAAGAACAGTAGTGATAGGATTTAAAGTTTCTGTATTCAATGGCATATCAACCTTTATGGGTTATTAATGCCAAAGCCATCCTTGTAGAAGAACAATAGTGATACTATTTAAGGTTTCTTTGTCAGTGGCATATCAACCTTTATGGGTTATTTAATGCCAAAGCAGGGAACTAAAAGAATAAAAATAACTAATTTATAATGAAAATAGTCTTTTTTTTTTAACAAAAAGGGGACATTTTTCAAAGTAAGTAGTACACAACACAAATATTTTCCCTTTAGGTTGGAGTTTAGAATATGCTGACTGTATTCCCCTGCAGAAGAGTAAGACCACCCCATAAAAAAAAAAAAAAAAAAAAAATGGTGTCTTTGGTATTAAAATTAAACTTCATCTGATGGTGAAGCTCCGGTTCTGGAGGAGAGTAGAGTACCCCTTCATTGCCAATACCTCCCCGGTCCATTCTGAGCCAGAGTGGTAGTACCTATCTATGGGTCAAATAGATCTTTGAAAATTTTTCATATTTGACATGAATACTTGATGTCATAACAGTAAATTATCCGCGTGAAGTTACGTGAAACTATGATCGTTTACTAAGGATTATTATGGGTCACTTAAAACTGTGTGCAAATTATTTCTTAACTGCCTGATGAATGTTGTTATAAACTTCAAGAAACCTTAGGTTGCAGAACAATATTTTCCATGGATTAAATATATATACTATATATATATATATATATATATATATATATATGCATGCATGTGGGGGAATTTAGGAGTGTATTTTGTAGTGTATTGGTTATCATTGAAGAAAATGGATTTGGTGACCTGAGTTCAAATTCTTGATGAGGCGGCTTGCATTTCACATAGCACTAATATACTTGGGAAAGGTATACTTAGAACTATTCTCTCTAGCTCTGGATAAATAGTACGGCAGACTGAGCTCTTTAATTTTGGTATGGCAACCAGTCTCAAAGAAGGTAAACTGAATTCAAACCTGTTAAAATTCATATGCATATATGTGTGGAAATATTATATTTATATATATGATTTACTAAGTTTTGTATGAGGAGGGCACCCAGTGTGATTCCCATTCACAAGTAATGATCTACCAGTCTTATTTGTTAACTATATTACAAAGTGGTTGTGTGTGTGTGTATATATATATATATATATATATATATATATATTTAAAGATGGTTGTTGTAGGTCCAAAGAAAGAATATATATATATATATATATATATATATGGGTGTATATTTGCGCGTATGAATATATATATATATATATATATATATATATATATATATATATATATGTGTGTGTGTGTGTGTGTGTGTGTGTGTGTGTATATATATATATATATATATATAAAGATGGTTGTTGTAGGTCCAAAGAAAGAATATATATATATATATATATATATATATATGGGTGTATATTTGTGCGTATGAGTGTATATATATATATATATATATATATATGATATATATGTGTGTGTGTGTGTGTGTGTGTGTGTGTGTGTGAAGATATATACATATCCCTAAGTGTGAACCGAATTCACTGATAACAGTCTACGAGCCCAGCTCTCTATCTACTCATTACAGCAAGTGAGGCACTCAGCTTTCTGACGTGAGTTGCTCTCTTTATTTTATTTTTAACTTAACGAAGCTGATTCATGCATCTCAACCTTTTAGCTTTTTCTTTTTCCTTTCTTCTTTTTTTTTTTTAAAAAAAAAAATCTATATTTACCCGTGTGTATATGAGACGAACGACACAGTTGCAATAGAAGTCACTACTATTCAAAATGAAACAGGAAGACATTGTTGGGTCACGTGACCATTCGGTTGTCAGGAGATACATTTTTTTTTTTTTTATTCACTACAAGGAGCGGTTTTATTTATTTAAAAAAAAAAAATGTCTATATGTAGGAGGATCAAAATATTTTCTAAAATTTAATAAGAAAATTTCAATTATGATTAAATTAAAAAGCGGGGGTGGGAAGAAAATCCTTCGCGCGGTTTTTTTAAATTTCTTCAATTGTTTTTTTTTTGTTTTTTTACGAGATAAAATCTTTGAAAGTCCCAAAATAAATAAATAAATAAATAAAAACAAACTAAAAAATTTAATTTCTAAGAAAAACAAAAATAAAAGGATAGTCTATTAAATTTATTTTAAAAAATTATTCCTCCTGTTTTTGTTTTCGTTTTTTAACGAAATTATCTTTCAGTTCTTATTTAAAAGTTTTATTAAAAAAATTATTTATATATATATATATATATATATATATATATATATATATATATATATATATATATAAATAAAAGAACCTCAAAGGAAGCGAAGGGAAAAAAGAAAAATTTAGATAAATATAAACTTAAAAAAAGAATTTTTTATTTCGTTATTTAATTTTGAAATTATTCTCTCATTCCCATATGATTTTTTAAAATCATTTCTTATGCTAGATTATCTTTTTAGTTATTTTTTTTAATTTTAAATTTATCTATTTTTATTATCTCTCTCTCTCTCTCCGATGCAAGTATACTTTGTCTCTCCCTCTCTCATTCACCGTTTTTATTTTAAATTTTATTTCTATATACAAAAAGACGAACCAAAAATGAAGCGAAAAAAGTAAAAAATAAAATCTAAAATAGTAATAAACTTTAACTGAAAAAAGGTTATTATTTGGAAAATTTAATCATTCCCATTTTAAATGACTTTTTTATATCAGTTTATTATATATATATATATATATATATATATATATATATATATATGTGTGTGTGTGTGTGAAGATTATTAAAACCGACGTTGGCTTTACATCAAAATAAATTCATCTAATTTGGATTATTCTGTTTTTCTACTTTCTTCATATTGTCGGATTCAGATCCCTATTTACTTTGTATATATATATATATATATATATATATATATATATATATATATATATATATACACTCGTGTGTGTGTGTGTGGTTGGGCCGCAGTCTTTCATTTAAGCATGTTTGATTGAATAATAAAGACACATTTCGTCTATATAATTTCGTTAAGCTCCTTTCAAGTTTTCTGATAAGTGTATTGGATTCAGGCTGGAATTGGTGGATAAATTTACCAAAATTGCCCCGAGCACTTTTTTTTTCTTTAAATATTCTATATTTCTTGATAATATTCTATTTCCGTTGATAACGTTCTGTTTTTTAAATTCATCAGCATCTCAGTTTTATCCAACTCTGCCTTTACGTAATTTTGTGATGTTATAAAAAGAAATATTTTAAAAAACTCTTTCAAAATACTCTGTCAAAAAACACTCTTTATACATGCAAGCAACCCCTGATGATGGCCTATGAAAGGTTCGAAAATCCTCGGGACAATTTTGGTAAATTCATCCACCAATTCCAACCTGAAACCAAGACAATTATCAGGAAACTTGAAAGGACCTTAATAAAATCATATAGACAAAATGTATCTTTATTATTCAATCAAACATGCTTATATATATATATATATATATATATATATATATATATATATATATATATATATATATATATTCTTTAAAGAAAAAAACCAAAGACCGGTTATTTTAGGATTATAAATTTATTTCCATCCTGTTTTTCGTTTCTTTGGTCTTTGGTTTTAAAAAGAAAGTATTGCTCTGTAAAATTAATTACATTGAGTTCTCTACCAGGAAAATTTAAATGTTCAGTTTTTGAATGATTTTCTTGTTCTGAAGGAATTACTCCCAACTCTGGTTCAACTGGACCGAATAATACTATATATATATATATATATATATATATATATATATATATATATATATAATTAAAACTAAGTAAAGTTTAACATTAAAATAAAGAAGAACAATCTAAAATAAATAAAGAAATTTAAAATTATTCTCCCTGTGATCTTTATTTGATCCCCGTCCCACCACCGGACAAGTATGGCACAAGGCCTTTTTAAAGTGGATCCGGATACAGGGCAGCAGCCCACACGCGTCCGGCAAAATCCAAAAAAAACCTTCGGCCCCGTCGGCATTCCCCCAATGGGGGCGCCTCAGACGTCAGGAAATAAACGATTGGTAAAACAATTGGTGATAATTATCATGATTTTTTTTTTTTTGACTAGATTATTTTTTAATAAACTTTAAATAAAGATTATTTTTTAAAAATCTAATATTGCCATACTTTTTTTAATGTTTTTTTTATACCAGATTATTTTACAATATTTCTTTTTAAAGATTTTGAAAATTAATACCACAGGTATGTATCTTGTATATATTAGATATCCTTGTATATGTAAATGAGTTCATCTGGTTTTCCCATCCATTGTGTTTTGAGCTGGTATATCGATGATATACTTATGTTGATATTAGAAATAGGTGAGTGAAGACTCAACTTAATATCTTCCCTACAATTAAATATACCAATATCTTTTTATTTATTTTTTACAAGGATGTTGTTTGGTTTGGTTGGGTTTTATGGCATATCAACCATTACAGGTTATTCAATGCCAAATCCTCTTTATACATATATATTAAATATATATGATTTGGTTTTGTTGGGTTTTATGGCATATCAACCATTGTAGGTTATTTAATGCCAAATCCTCTTTATACATATATTTTAAATATATATGATTTGGTTTGGTTGGGTTTTATGGCATATCAACCATTGTAGGTTATTTAATGCCAAATCCTCTTTATACATACATATATTTTAAATATATATGATTTGGTTTGGTTGGGTTTTATGGGATATCAACCATTGTAGGTTATTTAATGCCAAATCCTCTTTATACATACATATATTCTAAATATATATGATTTGGTTTGGTTGGGTTTTATGGCATATCAACCATTACAGGTTATTTAATGCCAAATCCTCTTTATACATATATATTAAATATATGATTTAGTTTGGTTGGATTTTATGGCATATCAACCATTACAGGTTATTCAATGCCAAATCCTCTTTATACATATATATTAAATATATATGATTTGATTTGGTTGGGTTTTATGGCATATCAACCATTGTAGGTTATTCAATGCCAAATCCTCTTTATATATATATTAAATATATATGATTTGGTTTGATTGGGTTTTATGGCATATCAACCATTGTAGGTTATTTAATGCCAAATCCTCTTTATATATATATTAAATATATAATTTCTAAACACATTTTGTAGATAACATTTTGAAACGAGCTTGAGCTAATTTTTTTTTTGCACACAGTTAAATGATTTTACTTATTTCTGTCTAATACAAATAATTCTATTTACTATTAATCATTTGTTTGCACACAGTTAAAATGATGTTGATTTTGATAATATTAAGGGAGATATTCACAAGATCACTCTATTTTACTTTTTCTATTTTTAAAAAAATTCTGGAAATGTTCTGGATGGTTTGGTTTGTTTGGTTTTATGGCATATCAACCTTTGTAGGTTATTTAACGCCAAAAACAGTTCTATTTCGAGCAATTCAGTTCAGCACTAGTACGCAGTCTCAATGTCAAAACAATTCTATTTTAAACAATTCAGTTTAGCATAAATACACAGTTTAAATGCAAAAATCAGTATAGTGAAAGAAGCACGATTTTGTTCTATTTAACCCATAGATAGGACCCTTATCAGGTGCTGCCACTCCGGGCCAGAGTAGACCTGGGAGCGATGGCAATGAAGGGGTACTCTGCATTCCCCAAAGCACCAGCACTGCTGGAACCTCACCATCAGATTGTTTAGTGTCATATCCAGGACACTCATTGGGGGGGGGTCTTACCCCTCTGCAGAGAAGCAGTCGGTGTATTCTACAGCCCCAGCCGACTGGGTAAAAATGTTCTGGAGGCCAGGGTTAACACCAGTCATCTTCACTAGTATTGTATTTTAAAACTAAGTTTTTGCTTAAATTTAGCACAAAGCAGTATGAATGGGGCACCCAATGAGACTCCAACTCACTTGTGAAAATTTGCTAGTCTAGCTTGCTAACCATCACATCACCTGAGGTATTAATGTTATAGATTGACCCTCGACCGAGTCGTCAATCAAGAGATGCACCTGCGTAAATAAGCGGAAGAACAGTGGAAGCAGGTGGGCATTAAACAATAATATAACCAGGGCACAGACGGTTTGAGTCAGTTGGAGAAAGGATGCCAGCGTGAGAATCAGCTTGCAGACTGAGGGCTTGTAGCCCTCAGTGACCCACAGTTGAAAAACTCAAACAAGATGAGAAAGAAGTGCTGCTATGGTCGAAGAAGAACTTGGGGGTCAATATAGCAGTCTGTCCCTGTCTCTAGCTCATCTCTCACACATAACCAACATCACCCTTTCAAGAATAAAGTGTGAGAGATTATATTTTTATAAAGAAGTGTGTTCATTCATTCATTGAAGTCGTCATTGTGTTTGATTGTGTTTCCGCTTATATTTGTATTACGGCTATATAACATTAAGAATGAGATGGAGAACGTTTCTTCAATAGCGGTTCTTGGACAACTCCAATGTGGTAATGGTTTAAGAAGATAACATGACAGACTATTACTAATAAGTTTGAGTTTCACTGAATGCCACATACTTCTGGCCTTGTGCCATATCTAAGCAAAGCTTAGTAAATAATATCTACAATATTGATACAAAAATATTCCAGGGATTAAGTGATTTATTTTTTTTTTATTATGAGCAGTCAATAGTTCAACAAGTGCATGATGTAATCTATTTTAAGCAATAAATTCAAGAGTGATTCAAGAAAAGTGGCTCAGTCGGCAAGGCACTGTCACCATGTCCCATCACTCAATCATCATTATTATTTTTTTTTTTTTTACTTATATTATCATTATCATCATAAGAAGGTTGAGTTGGGTTTTATGGCATATCAACCATTGTAGGTTATTCAATGCCAAATCCTCTTTATACATATATATTAAATATGTATGATTTGGTTTGGTTGGGTTCTATCGAATATCAACCATTGTAGGTTATTTAATGCCAAATCTTCTCTTTATACATATATATTAAATATATATGATTTGGTTTGGTTAGGTTTTATAGCATATCAACCACTGTAGGTTATTTAATACCAAATCCTTTTTATACACACACACACACACACACACACACACACACATATATATAAAATATATACGATTTCGTTTGGTTGAATTTTATAGCATATCAACCATTGTAGGTTATTTAATACCAAAGCCTCTTTATACATATATATTAAATATATATGATTTGGTTTGGTTGGGTTTTATGGCATATCAACCATTGTAGGTTATTTAATACCAAAGCCTCTTTATACATATATATTAAATATATATGATTTGGTTTGGTTGGGTTTTATGGCATATCAACCACTGTAGGTTATTTAATGCCAAATCCTCTTTATACATGTATATTAAATATATATGATTTGGTTTTGTTGGGTTTTATGGCATATCAACCACTGTAGGTTATTTAATGCTGAATCCTTTATATCATTAATATCTTTAAAAGAGCCTGACCTCATTTCTTGCACAGTTAACTGGTTTCACTTATTTCTATCTTATATGAATATACAGTTAAATGATCAAACAGTTCTACTTCAAATAATTTAGTTTAAGTACAAAGTTTCTTGTTTACACAGAGTTAGTCATTTGTTTAAATACAGTTTTTTGTTTACACACAGTTAAATGATCAAACAGTCCTATTTCTAACAATTCAATTTATCATGTCAACAAAGTTAAATAGTTCCAAGTATTGCTATGTATTACTAACAATTCAATCAAACATCAGTCATTTGTTGACACACAGTTAAATATGATTCTTGAATTGTAATTATTTTAAAATTTTAAAAAATTTTCATTCAAAAAATTCTTTCCCCCCCCCCCCTCCCCCCCCCCCCCCCCCCCCCCCCCCCCCCCCCCCCCCCCCCCCCCCCCCCCCCCCCCCCCATATACACATTCTTTTTGCGACTTATAATATAAATAAAATTCATCATAAAACATTCTCAAAATTATTTGCTTCTACCTTTATCACTTTTCAATAAAATTTGCCAAAAATTGAATCATAAATTTTAAAATGAATTAAAAAAAACAAAAACAATAAAAACTGCAATAATAAATGGTAAAAAATAGATTAAATTGTAAATATTGTTTCTATATTGTTTTTAATACACAGGTAAAAAATGAATTTTTTTTTTAAATTGCAAATATTTTTCTGTAAAATTTTTTTTCTCTTCTTTACTTAAAAAAAAAAAAAATCATCTTTTTATCTTTGCCCAGTCGGCTGGGGTTGCAGAATACACTGACTGCATCTCTGCTGAGGGGTAAGACTCCCTCGACAAGTGTCCTGGATATGACACTAAACAATCTAATGGTGAGGCTCCAGTAATACTGGAGCTTTGGGGAATGTGGAGTACCCTCTTATTGCTATTGTTCCCGGGTCCACTCTGGCCTGGAGTGGTAGCACCTGGCAGGGTTCTATCTAAACAGTATACTTATTGTAAACTGAATTGTTGGAAATAAAACTGTTTGGGTATAAAAGAGAATTTAGTAGGGCAAACTAGGTTTTTCAGCCTTGGTGAGGCAACTAGTCTAGGAGAAGGAAAACTCTAAATTCAAACCTGTTAAACTCCGCTTAAAAACATTGACCTTGTGTCATATCCTGCCTGAGTGGAGGGGTTGGGTAAATATGAAAAAAGAGGATTTAGCATTAAATAACCTACAATGGTTGATATGCCATAAAACCAAATTCAACCAACCAACCTTTTTATCCATTTGAGCAATTCTAAAGATAAGATATCTTTCTTTATACAAAGGAAAAATTATGGAATTTAAATGGAAAAAAATTTAGTAGGAGCGTGTTTTGATAGAGCATAGAATGAGAGATTACCTACAGACATAATGAGAATTTTAATATTATGGTAAACAAATGGTATATAAACAAACCAGAATTTGTCCAAGAGAATGCGACACACAAAATTTTCTGGGATGTTGGTTGGTTGGTTGGTTGGGTTTTATGGCATATCAACCTTTGCAGGTTATTTAACGCCAAATCCATTTTTACATGAATAACCAATTCTATTTCAAACAATTCTGTTTAGCATGAGTACATAGTTTGTCAAACAGTTCTAATTCAGCTAATTCAGTTAAGTATAAGTATATATTTTGTTTACACACATTTAAATGTCAAAACAGTTCTATGTTAAACAATTCAGTATAGTGTAAATACAGCTTCAGTGTCAAAAAACAGTTCTATTTCAAATAATTCAGTTTAGCATAAGCACGCAGTTTAAATGTAAGTATGGTTTAATTGTCAAAAACATTTCTAGTTCAAGCTATTCAGTTTAGTCAAACAATTCAGTTTAGCATTATTATGCCGTTAGTTCTATTTAACCCATAGATAGGACCCTTATTAGGTGCTAACACTCCGAGCCAGAGTGGACCTAGGAGCAATGGCAATAAAGGGGTACTCCGCATTCCCCAAAGCTCTAGCATTACTGGAACTTCATCAGATTGTTTAGTGTCATATCTAGGACACTCGTTGGGGGGATCTTACCCCTCTGCAGAGGTACAGTCGGTGTATTCTACAGCCCCAACCGACTGGGCCATCATCAGGGGAGGATGTATTACAAAAGTGACATAACTTTTGTATGTACATTACTACTATATAGAAACATACTCCCCACTGATCCTAATAAAAAAACTTATATATTATAATAAATTTAAAACCTCCAACTTAGTCATTAAAAATAATTCCTCTCCCTCGATAGGAGTTTTGCAAAAAACCAATGTTATATATCAATTTAAATGTCTTTTACCAGATTGTATCTCTGAAAATAATGATATATATGTTGGTTTAACCTCAACTATGCTATTGAGAAGACTTACAACGCACCTTTCTGATACAAGTTCCATAGCACAGTATTAAAAAAAAAACATTCATGTCTAACAACAGAATTACGGAAAATTCTTACCGAAAACACAACAATATTCGAACATCAAAATAACAAGTAAAAACTGCAGATTCTTGAAGCACTACATATTAGGAACATACAACCCAAACTTAATAGAATTAATTTTAAAACCAGGGCTAATGTACTTAAATGTCTTTAGCTACTGATATTATTTATAGAACAGAGTCAAAAAGTAAACACAACGCAATAAAACAGTACAGACGCTATTCTTCTTACAAAGTAGTAATGTACATACAAAAGTTACATCCCTTTTGTTATACATCCTTCCTTGATGATGGACTAAAGTTGGGCGGAAAGTACTTGGGAAATAAATAATTATGGAAGTTTTATCAACCAATTCCAGCCAAATATCATAAGATCAATATGGCAATTCGAAAGGATTAACAAAAAAATATGTAGACAAAAAATGTCTATTATATTCCATCAAATATATATATATATATATATATTGTCATCCACAGACAGATCTGTTTCGTTCTATCAGAACTCTTCAGTATGGCTAGACAGGCTAGATTCCCGAAGCTGGGATTGAAACCCAGTTGACTCAAACGCCAATCCAAGATTCTACCACTCAGCCACGAGGAAACTAGCGCAAGCAAAGGAAATTTAAATGCTTATGTATCACATTTGTTTTTGTTTACATATATCTGCTTAATGGCTACCTATATATCTATATATATATATATATGAAATTGAAGTATAGTGCTCAATCTCTGAATATACACACAAACACACACACACAAATATATATATATATATATGTACCCCACTCAAAAAAATAAAACCAAACTTTTATCAGCAATGTCATGATTTATTACTGACAAGCCATACCTTCTCTTCTAAAGTATGGATGATCAAAATCCGTGTTTTAAGCTCAAAAACTTTTGGAAGATGTTTGTCTCCTATGTGCCGCTTTTTATATTGATTCTCTTGGGGACTTTCATGGAAATAATCTCGTCGGATGTAAAAACACAAGAAAAAAACTAAAATAACAAAACTAAAAAAGCATCATTATTTAGATGAATTACTTCTTTGTCAAATCTATTTATTCAGTATTTTTACTCTAATTAAAAAACATCCAGTCACCTGCAGTGAGTAGAAGAGTCTAATCTAAAGATCAATTTTAAACCTAAAAAAAAAAAAACCCAACTAAGAAAAAAAAAAACTCATTTAACCTGAATTTTTTTCTATTATATCAACCCCATCCTTAGAAGAGTAGGCAACAAAAACGAATCAACCAAAAAAAAAACAACAACCTGAAACAAAGCCTAGAAGAGTAATATTCATTTTATCGTTTCTTGAACTTCAAAAATAAGGTATCTATACGAATAACATAGACCGACCATTATAAAAAAAAATGTAAATAAAATCTAATTCGTCATGGAATTATTTTTTAAAACATGTAAAAATCATTCACAGTTAAATTTATTAAAAGAGTGAAATTAACAAAATGATTGAATCAGGGCGTATAAAAACAGAAAGAAAAAATGAATAAATGTCTTTAGAATTTTGAGAAAAAAATCTCCTGAAAGAACGTCATCTTTTACTGCTGAATTTTTATTAAAATCTGAATCCTGAGCCAATTCGGGTGAGGGATTTAAATGAAAAAAAAAAGAAAAGGAAAGAAAAAAAAACGGTACTTTAGCAGTAGTGTGTTTTGATAGAGCAGAAAAATAAGAGATTACCAACAGACATAATGAGAATTTAAATATCATAGATAATGTTATATTTCACTATTCAGTGTCTCAAGTGCTAGAAACAAGATGATAATGTAGAAAGAGGACAGAGGCACGTGTTGTCAGTTTAACATTGCACAGGGAGTTCAATCAGTTTTGGAGATCAGATGAGTTGGACACAAGATGCGGTAGAGAAAGCCAGCACCCAGCAGAGTGGGTCCCCAGGCCCCCAGTTGAGTAGCCCAGGAGAACGGGAAAGAAACACTATTATGGCCATAAGAGTGGGGGGTCAGTATGCTGCAGTTCTGTTTGGTCTCCAACTCCCTTTCACACACAACCCTTTCAAATAAAGTGAGAGGTATATTTTTCAGTGTAATTGGTGCGTTTGGAACTGTAACTAAAGGATTACTAAGGAGGTGCCCGTGGTGTGATGGTTATCGTCGTAGGAATTGGACACGGCGACACAAATTCAAATCCTGGACGAGACTGATTGCATTTCACATAGCACTAATACCCTTGGGAAAGGTATGAATCCAATTATTCTCCTTCCAGCTATGGGTAAATAGTAGGGTAGACTAGGTTCTTCAGCCTTGGTGAGGCAACTAGTCTAGGAGAAGGAAAACTCTGAATTGAAACCTGTTAAACTCCGCTTAAAAATTGACCTTGTGTCATATCCTGCCCGAGCGGAGGGGTTGGTAAATATGGCTAAAGGATTACTAAAGGGACTGGAGGAGTTGGAAGTTGGCAGACGGGTGAAGACCATCCAAATGACAGCATTATTGAGAACGGCCAGAATACTGAGATGAGTCCTGGAGACTTGAGGAGACTCACTCAGACTCCAGTGAAAAACCATCAGCTAACGCTGATGTGAAAAGCTCTAATGAGTTGTTAATAATAATAATAATAAGAAGAAGAAGAAATTTGACCATACTACCAAATGGTATATGCACAACCCAGATTCCTCCGTCCAGGAGAACGAGACACACAAAATTCTCTGGGACTGAAATATAAACAAATCCTCTTATCTCAGCCAAAATACCAGATCGAGTGATAGTTAAGAGGAAAAAAAAAGAAAAAAAAAGAGAACTTGTCAAATAGTAAACTTTGCCATTCTGGCGGACCACCAAGTAAAAAAATCAAAGAAACTGAAAATGAAAGACAAGAACTTAGACCTTGCCAGAGAACTCAGAAAGCTGTAGAACATGAGGGCGGTGGGACCAAACGAAGAATAGAGACCATCCAGACCTCAGCAGTGTTAAAATCTGTTAGAATAGAGACCAAAGGCTCAGAAAGGTGTCTGTAAGAGTTGGAAATTAGACAGCGAATCGAGTCCATCCAGACTACAGAATTCTTTTCAGAATACTAAGTAGAGTCCTGAAGACTTGAAGACATTGTTGTAATTCAGACTAATGCTAATGCTGTTGTGAAAAACTCATAAAGAGGATAACAATAATGATAATAACAATTACGATAATAAATGTATAATAATAATAATAATATTGGAATAATAATGATAATAATATCATTATTATTATCATTATTATCATAATAAATCTATTATAGGTTATATAGTGATAGAGACAAAATGATCAATCACATAATAAGCAAATACAGCAAACTATCACAAAAGGAGTATTAGAGTAGACATGACTGGGTGGGGAACGTGATCTATTGGGAACTGTGCAAGGCTCGACGTAAATGCTGGGCTTTCCTAGTACCCACATCAGGCAGCCTTGACCGAGTGAAATGCCACCGCCAAAGACAGTTGGGATATGTTCACCATCTCACAATAGTGTCCAACGTATTTATGAGGAATAGGACATACCCATTAATGTTTATGGGTAGAGTATATAACAATAGTAAAAATCATTTCCAATATATTTTTATAGTAAAAATCATTTCCAATGAATTTTTATAGTAAAAATCATTTCCAATGCATTTTTATAGTAAAAATCATTTCCAATGCATTTTTATAGTAAAAATCATTTCCAATGCATTTTTATAGTAAAAATCATTTCCAATGCATTCTTATGATAAAATTAATTTCCAATGCATTCTTATAATAAAATTAATTTCCAAAGCATTTTTATAGTAAAAATCATTTCCAATGCATTCTTATAATAAAATTAATTTCCAAAGCATTTTTATAGTAAAAATCATTTCTTATGTATTCTTATAATAAAATTAATTTCCAATGCATTTTTATAGTAAAAATCATTTCCAATGCATTTTTATAGTAAAAATCATTTCCAATGCACTTTTATAGTAAAAATCATTTCCAATGAATTTTTATAGTAAAATTCATTTCCAATGCATTTTTATAGTAAAAATCACTTCCAATGCATTTTTATAGTAAAAATCACTTCCAATGCATTTTTATAGTAAAATTCATTTCCAATGAATTTTTATAGTAAAAATCATTTCCAATGCATTTTTATAGTAAAAATCACTTCCAATGCATTTTTATAGTAAAAATCATTTCCAATGCATTTTTATAGTAAAAATCATTTCCAATGCATTTTTATAGTAAAAATCAGTGGTCAATACAATTTTATAATAAAAATAATTTTTAATGCATTTCTAAAATAAAAATCATTTTTAATGCCTTTTTATAGTAAAAATCATCTCCAATGCAATTTTATAATAAAAATCATTTCCAGTATATTTTCATAATAAAATCATTTCCAGTGTATATCCGTGTTTTAAGTTAAGTGATATCATATATCTTATTCATGATACTTGCGGTTTCACATTTATTTATGATACTTGTGGTTTGTATATTTCAATTTATCCAATTGAAATATACATCCGTGTTTATGTTATTCTATGATTCAAAAAGAAAGATAATCAAGGGAGGAAAAGATCCTGTTTATAAAATTTTAAAAGAATATGTAAAAAAAAAAAAAAAAGAGCCTGCAGAAAGAGCCATTAATGGCAAAAAAAACTATCATGTGATCTGGCATGAATGATAAAACAACAGAAAGTGGAATTTGGAGATTTTCTGTTGAAATCAATAAGAATAGTTAGTTTAGGATTTTTTGTTTTTAATCAAATATCAACCTTTGTGGGTTATTTAATGCCAAAGCCATCCTTGTAGAAGAACAGTAGTGATACTATTTAAGGTTTCTTTGTTTAATGGCATATCAACCTTTGTGGGTTATTTAATGCCAAAGCCATCCTTGTAGAAGAACAGTAGTGGTACTATTTAAGGTTTCTTTGTTTTATAGCATATCAACCTTTGTGGGTTATTTAATGCCAGAGCCTTCCTTGTAGAAGGACAGCAGTGATACTATCTAAGGTTTCTTTGCTTAATGGCATATCAACCTTTGTGGGTTATTTAATGCCACAGCCTTCCTTGTAGAAGAACAGTAGTGATACTATTTAAGGTTTCTTTGTTTAATGGCATATCAACCTTTGTGGGTTATTTAATGCCAAAGCCATCCTTGTAGAAGAACAGTAGTGGTACTATTTAAGGTTTCTTTGTTCAATGGCATATCAACCTTTGTGGGTTATTTAATGCCAAAGCCATCCTTGCAGAAGAACCCATAGCTGGCTCGGAGGGGATTAGAGGATTCTTTTCCTAAGGTATTTATCTTTCAGTGAACGTAATAGTGAAACTGGACTTTGAACTTGCTTACTTTAAAGCCACAGTGCAGTACATTTGCCATTACCCCACGAGGACTCTGCTCCAATCAAAATACTACTTTAAAATCAAAAATGAAATGTGTCTGTGTGTGTGTGTGAGTGTATAAGTTGGTGACTGAAGTCAAAGGCCACCCGAGGGCTCCCTTTTCAATAGCTACAACACCATGGTGTAGGGTAGCATGCTACTCCTTTCCCTGGATTGTTCCAATTTACCCTTGATACATACCTTAGAATGCTGAGTTTTAAATAAAGAGGTATCAAGTACCAGTGTTTGCGTCTTGGGTATAACTCGACCTAAAATTGAACCCTAGTCTACCAGGCATCAACGATAAGATGTTTTGGTTTTAATAAACCATCCATTATTGTTCTAATAACATTTTTCACCATCAGATGAAGGTTTAATAAAACTGAAATGTTTTAACATTGACTTTCCATCATAATAAATTCATCACTTTTTGATTACTTTGTTTTTTCTATTTTCTTCATACTTTCAGATTAGTACTTCCCCCAAATCTCCAGAACTAGAGTCTCAATATCCAATGCAGTCTTGTGACATTTATGCATCAAGAAAGTAAAAACAAATCACTTTTAAAAGAATGGAAACTTTTTAACAATTTTTAAAATGATGAACACAAAGTCAACATTAAAACATTTCGGTTTTGATAAACTTTTATCAAGACTTTACAATTGTGAAAAATGTTGCAAGAACGTACATTAAAACATCCATCATCGTTCTAGCAACATTTTTTACCATCTTAAAGTCTTGATGAAGGTTTTTATCAAAACCAAAATGTTTTAACATTGACTTTTCATCATAATAAATTCATCACTTTTTGATTAATTTGTTTTTCTATTTTCTTCATACTGTCAGATTTATTTCCATTATTTACTTCTGTGTGTATATATATATATATATATATATATATATATGTGTGCAAATAGTAATGGTTTTGAAAACTACAGTGGCAGACCTTAACAAGTGAGCTCGAGTTTCACTGTGTGCCCGATCCCTCCAACTTTGTGCCTTAATTAAGCAAATCTTAGTAAATAACTGCATGTGTGTGCGTGCGCTCATGTATATATATATATGTGTGTGTGTGTGTGTGTGTGTGTGTGTGTGTATATATATATATATATATATATATATATGTGTGTGTGTGTGTGCGCATGTGTGCGTATGTGTGTGTGTGTGTGTATTTGGGCAGCATTTCTTCATTTATACATATTTGATTAAACAATATTGATATTTTTTGTCTACATATTTTTATGTTTATCATTTCTAATTACCATATCAATTTTATGATATCTATCAGGAATTGTTTAATCAAATATATATATATATATATATATATATATATATATATATATATATATATATACAGATGTGGGTGTACATATATATAAAGTACATATAGGTTATGTGTGTGATTTTGGGATATTACCCACATTAGAATATTCTTATTATTTGTCTAAGATAAATATCTCCATAGTTTGAATTATGACAAAATAAATGAATTAAATGAATATACCATTAGTCATATTAAGGAATAAAATGAAAATAAAATAAAATATCCTACAATACAACCAATAGAATATAAAATAAAATATCCTACAATACAATACAACTATTAGGATATAAGACATATCAGTTGTAGGTGTTTTTAGCAGTTAAAAAAAGAAAAAATTTTAGCAAAAAAAAACAAAAAAAAAAAAACTAAGGTATTCATTTGCTACGGTAATGTCAAATAGAAAATTCCTCTCGTGTTTCTAAGATTAAATCATTCTTTATAACCAAAGGGAATCTGAAAGAAATTTAATTATTGTTTTCTAAATTGAAACATTAAAATCAAAAATAAAGCTGTTGCTTATCAGGTAAGTTGAGTGATAAAAAGTCAGTTTTATAAACAATAAACGAAAAAGAGACACATAGTAAAAACCAAAGAAAGTCATTAAAACCACAGAATTCAGCACAAAGTATAATTAAACTCAAAGATATCTCTTAAGTAAAATTAAGGGGACTTATTATAAAAAAAAATAAGACATTTTCATTCACATTATACACATGGTTTGGTTTGGTTTGGTTTGTTTGGTTTTATGGCATATCAACCTTTGTAGGTTATTTAATGTCAAATCCATTTTTATGTAAATAATCTGTTCTATTGAAAACAGTTCAGTTTAGCATAAGTACACAGTTTAATTGTCAAAAACATTTCCATTTCAAACTATTCAAGCAGTTATATGTAATAATTCAGTTAAGTGTAAATACAGTTTTAATGTTGAAAAACAGTTCTATTTGAAATAATTCAGTTAAGCATAAGCACGCAGTTTAAGTGTAAGTACGGTTTAATTGTCAAAAACATTTCTATTTCAAGCTATTCAGTTTACTCAATTCATTTTAGCATAAGTATGCTGTTAGTTCTATTTAACCCATAGATAGGGCCCTATCAGGTGCTACCACTCCGGGCCAGAGTGGACCTGGGAGGGATAGCAATGAAGGGGTACTCCGCATTCCCCAAAACTCCAGCACTGCTGGAACCTCACCATCAGATTGTTTAGTGTCATATCCAGGACACTTGTTAGTGGGGGTCTTACCCCTCTGCAGAGGTGCAGTCAGTGTATTCTACAGCCCCAGCTGACTGGGCAACATTATACACATGGTGTAATGGTTATCGTCGTAGGAAATGAACATGGCGACACAAGTTCAAATCCTGGATGAGACTGATTGCATTTCACATAGCACTAATACCCTTGGGAAAGGTATGAATCCAATTATTCTCCCTCCAGCTATGGGTAAAATAGTAGGACAGACTAGGTTCTTCAGCCATGGCGAGGCAACTAGTCTAGGAGAAGGAAAACTCTGAATTCAAACCTGTCAAACTCCGCATAAAAATTGACCTTGTGTCATATCCTGCCCAAGCAGAGGGGTTGGGTAAATATGATACACATATATATGTACACACACACACAAACACATATATGTATACACATATATAACACATACACACACACACTCAGATATACGTGTTGCATTCAATAAGTTTCCAGACTTTTTTGTACAGGCATTTAAAATTGTCATAGACTCAGTATGTTATTGCTATACATCTTATGAGATAACTGACCAATTTTTATGATTTCAGCTTCAAATGAACAGCTACAGCAGCTATTGGAATACACCCTACTAAAGCCTCATTGTCACAACTGGTGAATTTCAAAAATGCAATCTGTACATGAGGACATTTTAGAAAAATGATATGCAATAAAATTCTGTTTTAAACTTGGAAAAAATGCCACAGGCAAAGTATGGAATGCTTCAGACTGCTTCTCGACCATCTTGCATGAATCGAGCATCAGTTTTTGAGTAGCATAAGAGATTCAAGGAAGGCAGGGAGTCTGTAAGGGAAGATGAGATGTGTGGGAGGAGTAAGGAAGTCAGAACTCCAGAGTTGATTGGCCAAAGGGTTAGGGTTACTATGTTGAGGTTTTTAAGGGAGTTCAGAAAGAGATTCCGTCGGAAGAGGCCAGCACTGTTCAAATCGGGTCAGTGGCATTTCCACCAGGACAATACACCAGTCCACAACTCCATCCTTGTCACAGACTAATTGACCAAGATGGGAATCAAGACAGTTGCTCACCCTCCTTATAGTCCAGACCTTGCTCCTCGTGACTTTTGGTTATTCCCTCAGCTCAAAGGCTGTCGTTATGTGACAATTGAGGAGATGAAAGAGGCTGTGACGAAGGTGATTGACATGATCACACAAGAGGACTTCCATGGAAACTTATTTAATGATCCTCGTATATATATATATATACACATATATACACACACACACACACATATATATCTCGACAAGCATCCATCGCTGTGTGAACAATTCTCATGATATCAAAGTCCTGATAAAGGTTATTAAAAAGTAAAGTTGGCGACTTTAATTGAGGGCGACCAGAAGGCTCCCTTTTCGATAGCTACTACACCGAGGTATAGGTGAGGGCGCTACTCCTTTCCCCGGATTGCTCCACTTAACCCTTGATACGTACCTTATATTGCTGAGTGTTAAGCAAGGAGGTATCAAGTACCATTTTTAAAGTCTTTGGTATGACGCGACCTGGGATTGAACCCTTGTCTCCTGGACCATTGGCGAACATTCTACCGACCGAAAAATTTAATGTTGGCTTTACATCGAAATAAATTCATCTAATTGGGATTATTCTCTTTATCTACTTTTTTTATATATATGCTTAGTGTACAATTTATGTAAACGTATATATATATATATATATATATATATATACACATACATGTATATGTTTACATAAATTGTACAATCCGGGTTTTTTTCACATCAACAGAATTATAGATTAGATATAAAGATAAATATATATATATATATATATATATATATATATGTGTGTGTGTGTGTGTGTGTCATCTACAGTCAGATCTGTTTTATTCTATCAGAACTCATCAGTGTGGCTAGACATACTAGCTTCCCGTAGCTGGGATCGAAACCCGGTTGACTCAAACGCCAATCCGAGACTCTACACTTCAGCCACGAGGAACCAGTACCAGCAAAGTAAATTTTAAACGGTTATGAATCACAATTACTATTGTTTTACATACATCCACTTAACGGCTACCGAGAGCTCAAATCATAAATGAAGAGCCTTGGAAATAAACGCTAATGGCAACACGATTACTTCATCCACTAGAGAACTCAACACTACGGGGTAGGGGAGTATATATATATATATATTGCCTCTGTTAAATTTGAAGTATGATGAAACTGGATGTTGTCTTACATGCCATGATAATTTGATATTTATGTTACTTGAAAGTTTAGTATATGTACCTCCGAAGGAGAAATAAGGTTTGTTTGGTTTTTTGGGGGGCTGGGGCTTCAGTCTGGTTGTAAATGTGAAAAAAATTTATTTTAATGCATTTCTTGTTTGATCAGAAGAAGTCTTGTTAACTTTTAGAATATTGATTTATATCAATACTTTTTAACAGGATGGAAATAAATTTATTATCTTAATGTGACCGATTGCTGTTGTTTTTTTAAGAAATATATATTTCTTCAAAAAGTAATTCCCTAGTAATGGACGGGTGGAACTCTATGATATCAAATTGGACGAAAGTGGACCTCTTCTTGTCCCTAATGTTTTTAAACCAATCGATAGTATCCATAGAGTTTTTCTCCAAGTTATATTTAGGGTCACTCAGCAGTCTAGACATAATCCTCTGTATTAAGTCCAGCGATATTAAGCCTAGTTCAGGTTTTGAGGGGTTGATTAATCTAGTTTGTTTCTTATCTAGGAAGTTTCTTTTCTGATCCTTAAATAAAGGCGTTCTTTTCCTCTATTTTCCCTAATCTATCTACTATTTCCATTTTGCGAGTGAATTTAGCCGTATCCCTGTCAATTTGTGGTTTGGTTTGGTTTTATTGCATATATGGAGATTAATAAAAAGAAAAAAAATTCAAAAGTGTAGCAGTTCTCAGAAAAAGTGTAGCAGTTCTCAGAAAACTTGAACAGGAATAAGAGCTGCACATGCCTAAAAGACAGACTTACAGGGGCTAAAGAGAAACTCTGCCTGACTTCGGCAGTACCCCTCACATTGAGAGGACTCTTTGCCACTTGGCTGCTAGCAGCAAACACATGTGCAGATTGGATCTTGTGCCAGACACTTAGCTATGTCTGCTGCTAGCAAGCCGACACTGCCGAAACAAATATTACTAAAAAAACACCCAGTGGACATAAGCACCTACTTTAAACTCACCACTACTGGAAATGGCAAATATATTCTAACACCTCCGGGAGATATGACCATTTATATTGGTTTCATCAACCGGCTCATTGGCCTAGTGGGTAGTGTGTTCGCCAATGGTCCGGGAGACGTTGGTTCAATCCCACGTCGCGTCATACCAAAGACTTTAAAAATGGTACTTGATACATCCTTGCTTAACACTCAGCAATATAAGGTATGTATCAAGGAAGCAATCCAGGGAAAGGAGTAACGCCCTCCCCTACACCTCGGTGTAGTAGCTATTGAAAAGGGAGCCTTCTAGTCGCCCTCGACTATGGTCGCCAAATTTACTTTACTTATATTGGTTTCAGGAATAATTTCCATGCCCATCAAATAGTCCTTAAACCCAGAAATAAAGTTTTGAGTTGAGAATTATCGTCATCTTTTTCCTTCCTTCTGCAATTTTTTGCAGCCTTCTACTAAGAAGACACCAACAAGTTATATAGGATAAGAAGAAGAAAACAATGGAGTCAGATATGCTTAAACCAAATTCAACAACCACAGACAACAACAACAAAACAAAAATAATAACCAACTAATCTTTCATTCCTGATACATAAACCCTTGTGGTTATTTATTGCCAAATCCTCTTTATACATATATATTAAATATATATGAT
>CAUZXS010003213.1:5000-52079 GCA_963585895.1 Sepioteuthis lessoniana | reverse complement strand
AAAGTAACCATCTTGCCTGGTTTCCAGGAGGCATATCTGGAGTCAACTTACCTCTAGAAATACCCACAACGTATTTGTACAGGAGTCTTTGGTCACAACTGAGATCATGTATTTCATCAATTTTCAAAATTGAATCCAGAGGTTTGCTAATAGTAGAAAATGATATTTGGGTTAAATCATGGCAATCCTTTGAGCATAATTTCCCTAGGGGACCACTGAATGCTGTAGGGCCTTTTGCGCAACCATCTATATTTTTAAAAAGGGCTCTGAAATTATTATGGTGCTGTGAGAAACCAATTGTGTGAAGATTTAAAAAAAAATCTTTTTTCTAAAATTGCAACCATTCCACCTTCACAACCTGTGTTGGCATTAATGTTGTCAACAAGGATAGCCTTGATAGTGTTCTCACGGTTGAATTCATTCAAAACATCAACCACTTGCTCTGCATGAACAGCACCTGTTGCACCAATATTAGGAAGAACTCTGTGTGTCAGATATTTACTTTCATATGGTGTCTCCTTTGTAAAAGTTAAATGGCATTCTGGTCCCATAGTTTTTTTCATAGTTTTCTGTCCATTTTCCCCCACAAATTTCCTTATACAGCAATGTGTCCTTATCCATTGTCCCGTCAACTGCAATATATATAAGATTTTCCATACTTTAATCATGTTTTTGTTGGGCAGTTGTTTTCCCTTTAGTCTTTGCTCTGTCAACTTTACATTTATCAATAATATCGTTTATATTAATACTGGGTATAAAAACGCCCATAGCCTTCAAATCCAAGAGCAAGGAATTGGCAAGGCTACCTCCAAGATTAGAAGATATGTCTTACCTGACTAACTGGGGGGCATTTCTTGGAAATTTGATAAGACTTTAAGGCCCTTTTGGATGACTCTTTGGCTGCAAATATTCTTCTTCTGGTTCTTCACTTGGAGAAAATGAGTAGGAGGGGGAAGAAACATTACCCTAGAGATTTGATGTTGAAGCTGTTGCCGTTTAGTGTCCAAGTAGTGCATCCATACAGCATCGATATGACTGCTGCCAGGAAGAAACTGCAGTTCGTTTTATCGGTCAGGTCTGATTTCCATATGATCGATAGCTGTCCATGCCTTTGTTAGCTGCGTGTCGATGTCTTTTTCGGTTAAGACACGGCTTCCTAGGTAGGTGAATTTGTCTACCAGTTTTAAGCTATCAATCATATGGAAATCAGACCTGACTGATAAAATCAAACGCAGTTTCTTCCAAGCAGCGGTCATATCGATACTGCTGTATGGATGCACCACCTGGATGCTGACAAAACAGCTCGAGAAGAAGCTGGACAGCAATTACACAAGAATGTTGCGAGCAATATTGAATAATTCCTGGCGGCAACACCTCATAAAGCACCAACTATACGGCCACCTGCCCCCCATCACAAAACTATCCAAGTTAGAAGAACCAGACACACAAGACACTGCTGGAGAAGCAGGGACAAGCTCATCAGTGATGTACTCCTATGGACCCCCACATATGGCCGAGCAAAAGCAGGACGACCAGCTAGAACATACATACAGCAGCTATGTGAGGATACGGGATGTAGCCCTGAAGACCTGCCAGAGGTGATGAACGATAGGGAAAAGTGGCGAGAGAGGGTCAGGGATATCCGTGCTAGCGGCACGACATGATGATGATATATATAGATATAGAAGGTATCATACAATAACTGATGTTTATACAACAGCATTGCTTCTAACTAAGCCTTCATCAGATGATGACTCTGGGTTCAGGCATGGTTAATATATATATATATATATATATATATATATATTATATATATATATATATATATATATACACACACACACATACTAGCTGTACCCAACCACGCGTTGCTCAGTTTGTTTAAATGGAAAAACAAACAAGAAAATGCATGTTTATAATATATTTAATTTTCCAATACTCATGGATACACAATATTTTTGGTAGTTCCATTTTCTGTGTAGATAAAGAGATTGTCTGGATTGCCAACTCTGGAACAGGCAACATATAATTGCCCATGTGAGAAGCTATCAGTGTGTAAATATAAGCCACACAATTCTAAAGATTGTCCCTGTGCTTTGTTGATCATGATTGCAGATGCCAATCGAATTGGGAATTGCAATCTCTTAAATTGAAATGACATATCTGTTGAAATCATAGGAATTTGCGGTATGAGGACATCTTCACTTTTGAAAGGCCCTGTCAAAATTTTTGCTTCTATGATGTTGGTCATTAATTTTTTTACTGAGACGTGTGTCAGCTTGGGCTGGTTAATATTTCACAACATGATAAAATACTTATTAAACAACAAAATAAATGGGATATCAATAATGAAGAAAAAATTTAAGAATAAGTTTTGAGAATAAAAATAAATTTACTTACAACTGGAACAACAAAATATGGTTTAAAGTTTATTAACGAAAGAAAACTTTTTAAGGAATGTCTTTCGTTGAAGTTAAACATCAGAAAAGAAATAAAATATTTAGTAAACAATTCATTACTACTGAACCGACGAAATATGGTTTAAAGTTTAGTGTTTTATCAATAATAAATGAAAAAACTTTTTAAGGAATGTCTTTCATTGAAGTTGAACAACAAAAAATAAAATAAAATATTAAGTAAACAATTCATTACTACTGAACTGACGAAATATGGTTTAAGAAAAAACTTTTTAATGGATGTCTTTCGTTGAAGTTAAACAAAAAAAAAAAAGGAAATTTTGGAAACAATTCATTTGAATAAAAAAAATTTACTTACTACTGAACCAATGAAATATGGTTTAAAGTTTAGTGTCTCTGTTTAAGTTAACCAAAAAAGAAAGAAATGTGATAAAGCAGAAAAAAAAAATCACATGTAAAATTCTTGGTAAAGGGAAGTAATGTTTACCTTCATAATTTGCGTTCGGCTTTTCTCAGAGAAAAACGACTTATTAAAAATTTTTTAAATTATTGTAATATTTTTAGATAATAAGTATATAAAAACACTCCTGAATTCGAATAAGATACTCTCGGAAAATTTTAAACCAATTAGTGGTATAAAACTGGAGATTATCGGTTAGTAACAAACATTTACATTTTATATATATATATATATATATATATATATATATATATATATATATATATAAAAAGAGAGGGAGAGAGATATGTGTGTATATATGCATCCAAAATTTTGGAGAAGTGTATAAATGATTGAAAAAAAAATACTTATCTACAAATTAATTTAATTTTTTTTTCTTTAACATGAATGAAATATTTGTACAACAGAAGTTACATTGTCTTTTCTTGTAAGAAAAGATATTAATTAGAGCTGAAATATTCTGCTATATTTACATTACAAGATAGAAAATTTCATGCCTTCTATATAGTGGTTTACATTGCAGAAATCTTAATGTATTTTTTGCGAGTGAAAGATGTTTGTGGGACCATGTAAATATGTAATAAAGAATATTTATGCACCATGTCAGCACATGTAGCTAAAATATTTCATCAGCTGGGTCAATGATTTATAAATAAATTTAAAAATACCAATATAAAGAATTACAGTGTTTTTTTTAGCCTATTTTTACTGAAAATTTATTTTTTAGTATGGAAATCAATTGATTTTTATATATATATATATATACATACACACACAAACACCCTACCTTTCCACATGAGTAAGATGCAATACAAGGTCAATTTTTTTCATGCAGGGGGTTTAACAGGTTTGAAGTAAGTGTTTTCCATCTCTTAGACTAGTTGCCCTACCATGGTTATAAAAGCCAGTCTGCCCTATTATTTACCCGTAATTGGAGGAAAAATAATTGGATTCTTACATTTCACAACGGTATTACTGCTTTGAAAGAACCTTTTAAAAAATGATACTCTATTTGATGAAAGTTACTTTTTAGATATTATTGAATGTTTTGTAGCGGAATATCTGCAAGCTCTTATTGCCAGGTTTTGGCCAAAAAAATTGTAATATATAATATAATAGTGAATTTAATACTTGTTTATACAAAAAAAAAATTGTTAACAATCTTGTAGAGTTTAAATTCATATCCATTTTTGTAACTCAAAAGAAAGGAATGTCAGTTTTGTTTAAAAGAGGTGCTTCCTTTATAAGAAATATATTATTCTTTATCTCAATATTTTACTTTATAAATTAAAGCAGTCATCACATAGACTGTGGCTTATCCATAGAATATGCAAGGAAATAAAAGCTTAAAGAAAATTATAAAGACATACATATTTCTATGTTTATTCAAGAATCACAACAAACAATTACAATTAAAGATATAATGAAGATGTTATATTACTATGATAATATAAGTATTTATAATACTTAACAAATCAAGTATGGTGCTGGCAAACTTTATATCAAGGACATGGCTGCATAAAGATATGTTTTTAAAATACAGAAAGTAAAGCAATTAGGAAAGAAAAATGAGAAATAATTTAAACCTTTAAACAATGATTTATCAAATCAGTTAACGCTTGAAGTATATGACTCAGCATTTTTCCCAGTTTCTAATTATCAAATCGGTTACAACTTGAAATTTGGGATTCAGTATTTTTCCCACTTGCTAATAATCAAACCAGTATACACTCTCAGATAAAGATCCTGACTTCCAGTAAACATCAGCTATATTATTTTAATTTCATTAAAATTGGAGGTATATGAATTTTTACCAGGGGTGTTTGCATACTTAAACCCCCTCCCAATCAAACTAGAATGTAAATTTCATGTAGCTTATTGTCTTTCTCATAGAATTTTACATTAGCATGCATACTTTTTATGTATCTTTTTTTTTTTATGTCTGTAAACTAGATATATTTGCACTTTCGAAGGTACTCTGTGGCTTGTTATAAACCTCATTGGGGTGGGGGGTATTATTGAAAGATGGCGACTTCACTTAGAGCCTAGTAGTTATGTTTTTATTTTCTTTGTAATCAGAGGTATTTGAATTTTTACTGGGGGCGTTTGCCCCTTTATACCCCCCGCCCTAACTGAAATGGAAATTTCCTGTACCTCCATTGTGTTTCTCATGAATTTTCACATTAAAATAAATATTTTTATATATACTTTTACCTTTTCTCCTATGTATACACATGTTGTGCTTTATTTTATATTGTGATGGATTGCTACTCCCCTCCCCACTCATTGCAACAGACTTCTTAAAAGGGTCAACCAGTAGGCATAGCCTATATCAGAAGGAAATGCGACATGGTATCTGAATGACACCTCCTCCCCCAAACTTTTGTCTACTGTATGTGGAGATCTGCAGATACTACAGTTTAAAAATAGAAGTTGCTGATTGGCTGAAATATTACATATGACAAGGATGGCCATTCATGCACTAAAAATACAAATCTTATAGAATGTCAGTCAGTGAAAATCTTCGGAGAGGAACCCATGCAATGGCTAGTCAACTCAAGAGAAATGTGCAGTGGCTATGCCACCTTAGATGAAGAGTTCTTATAAAAAGAAAAGAACCATATATCTGGTATGAAGTTGGGTTAAAATTTCAACCCATCATAGATATTTGTAATTGATGGGACAGGTATTACGCCAATTAAAAAGAAATTATGAGATCATGATAAAGTCTTGATTTGACATTGGGAATTCTGATGATATCAAAAAAATACATGACCTAATGAAGAGATGAGATGACAGCTGTAGAAAACTTCCTTAGAGAGGTTGAACAGGTTAAAGAAAGACAAAATGGTGGAAGTAGGAAAGAATTTAGAATTAGAAGTAAGGTTAGCTATGTGTACAGCCAAACTAAAAAGAATAATTGGTTGATAATGTGTTCGACAATGAGGTTTTACAAGTCCTAACCAGTGGAGTAGTAACCCTATCTCCATCCTAAATAGAAATAGAAAAGGCAAGAACTGAGCAAGAAACTAGATTAAGGGAGTTAGGACTAATTCAACAAGATAGTGAAAAACACAAATTGGACTAGCAAGTATGGTTTGTCCCAACATTTTTGGAGGAAGATATTGATGACTACTTCTCCCGCTTCAAGAAAACTGCCATAAAGTTGAATTAGCCTGAGCAATACTGGTCAATGTTAACAGCTTTGAGCAGAGAAGCTCAGAAGGCATTTGTGGCTCTGACAGCTGAAGAATGTGCAGATTATGAACCAGTAAAAATGGCTATCCTGAAAAAAACTGTGAGTTAGTCCCTGAAGCTTATTGATTAAAAATCAGGAACTACAAAATTAAAGGACTAACTTATTTGTGAAAATGAAAGAAAGTTATTAGATGGGAACTATAAGAAACTAAAGCAATTAATACTAAAAATGAAAGAAAGTTATTAGATGGGAACTATAAGAAACTAAAGCAATTAATACTAAAAATGAAAGAAAGTTATTAGATGGGAACTATAAGAAACTAAAGCAATTAATACTAAAAATGAAAGAAAGTTATTAGATGGGAACTATAAGAAACTAAAGCAATTAATACTAAAAATGAAAGAAAGTTATTAGATGGGAACTATAAGAAACTAAAGCTATTAATACTAATTTAAGAATTTCAGAATAGCATTCCAGAAGAAATCAGAATTTACTTAAGTGAGAAGAAAGAAAGAAGGTTCATGAATTAGCAGTAATGGCTGTTAAAAACACCATAATACATATGAAGGAGATACAGAAACCTCCACCACCTCCTACCCTAATGAGATCAAGCATTAGGAAAACTGAAAACCAGAGTAGTAGTGGTAGGATTGGCAGGAACAGTTGAGAAGCCATGAGATGACTTGGATATGAGCAAGAAAATAAACCGTCTCAAATCTAAAAAGCCAGAGCAAATAGCAACCAACTGTCAAGCTAAGGTTTACAAAGAGTGTAATCTGCTAGTGATACATTGACTCAAAGGTGCTGTAGGTGTAGAAAAAGTAGATAAGTCCTACAGACACTTTAAAGTAGTAGGCAGGTTTCTAACTGTAGAGAAAATCAAACGAGATGAATTGTAGCATTAAGGGATATGGACACATCCCATTCATTAATAATCTGGTCTAAATTACAGGCAGGGAAGTCCACAGCCACCAGTAAAGAAATTGCAATTTAAGGAATTGAGAATTGAAGAAAAATGATTCCTATCCACAGAATTTATTTGAAGTTAAAGTGGAGAAAAAGAATCATAAATGTGGGTATATAGGGCCGCCAATTTTTCCATTTCAAATTTTTCTTAATTTGATTTTCACTTTTGGTAAATTCGATTTATTTAATTTTTTTTCCTCAACTCGGTAAATTCTATTTTTCCAGTTTTATAGTATTTTATGAGAAAATTGCAATAAAATATGCTATCATAATTATTATTATTATTATTATTATTAAAACTGAAAACAAAAACAATTCAGAGTTTCATTACATATAAAGAAATAGCAAATATCTTCAAAAATTTTTTTTTTGAAATGTTAAAAGCCAATCCCAAAAAAGATTCTAAGAAAAAATGAAAATGTAACATGACTGGACAATAAAACAATGACATGAGGTAGTACTTTTTATCCTTCGTGTGTTTTTTATTTTTTATTTTTTTATTTTTTGGTTTTGTTTTTAGTAAAGGGATCCAGATTGATTTGATCATTGATTCACAAGAACAAGAGAATAACTGCATTGTTATCTCTGTAACAAACTGGGTCATATCCAAAAATGTTTGGGAAATGGGTCTTGGAACAAGATATTATCACCGCCCTTACCCCCTCTTAGTCATTGAATACAGCATTACCTGTAGTTGGTGTATGAGTGGATTGTGTGCAATGTTCAGCGTTCATAGACTCTGGATGCTCCCAATCAATAATTAGTGTGGACCACTGCCAGGTTTTGAGTAGATGGAATGTGAAAATTAGGACCATTGATTGTACTTCCCAGGCATGCTATGGAGTTGTCACAGAGGGAAGCAATTGCACCCATGTCAATGTTTTGGTAGCATGCAAGAAGCCTCTTGGTTATGACCTGCTAATCAGAATAGATGCAATACAAGCACAAGGAGGTGTCATGATACAGCTTGGTATAGGGAAGGAGTTGTACACAGCTCTTTATATTGGCGAATTGAACTTCCATGCTTCCTTTGATTATAATGAGAGAGTCTTGACTGCCATGTGGAAATGGGCCATGGATAACATGCCTGTTCAGCTATGTGGTAAGGTCATGGAGTATAAGATTTCTGATGAGATTAGGGTGGAGTACAAGTAGGAATTACAGATGTCATACAACCCAGTAAAGGCAAGGTACGTCCAGTAATGGACTACAGGGAACTAAATGAGCTTGTGGACACCTTTACTGCAGATGCAGATGTATGCGCTGCCAAGCTAAGGGAGTGGTGTCAGCAAGGTGTAAATGTGGCCCTGCTAGATCCATGGAGGGTCTATTTACCAGAATGTGTTCCTTAGTTGCTGTGAGCATTTCAAACTACTGATCAGAGGGAAAAGATATTTCTTGATGCGATTAGGGTTTGGCCTAAATGTTGCACTGCTGATCATGAAGTTTTTCATCAAGACTGTGTTGGCCCAAGAGCAGTAGATGAAGGCAATTTCAACTTACAATGACAACGTATTTGTAAACGACGAAATTAAGACGAGGTTAGAATCTTTTGGCTTAACTTATGAAGACACTAAGTGCCTAAAGCATGGGGCTCTAGTGTTGGGCCTTAGTCTTGGGGGAGCACAACACCCTGCACTGGAAACAAGGGACTGCGATTCCAGAACCTCCTGTTAAAATGACATGATGCACCATATTTTTGATCAGTGAAAAGCTAGTAGGGTACTTTCCTGATTTGCTGGTGGCTGTGCATGAAATAAAGAGACGAGTAAACATGGTAGCTAAAGGATGGGATAACCCAGTTATTGATGTCCTTTTCAAGCAAGTTGTGACAGAAGTGTTGAAAAAGTGTGCTGTAATGAGTCTGCTCAAGGTGACTGGAGTGTGGCCAGAGAAGAATTGAATGCATTGGTTGATGCAAGCTCTTTGGCGACCAGGGTTAGGGTTGGAGAGATATAGTGCCATCTTGGAAGATCCCTGTTGGCTTTGTCTGGCTAACAATGCTCAGCACATAAATTTAGCAAAACTTAATGCCACAGTGAAAGCCTCAATCTTGTGCTGCAGTGGCAATCCAAAATAGTGCATCTGCACACCAACTCATTTTATGTATTGACTGACATGCTAACAAGTTAGGGCCCAAGTAAGAACCAAAGCCACAAGCGAGATGCTAGTGCGAAGAAGGCTGATGATCCTAAAGTAGCTGATCAACAAGTACAACCTGCAAGTCGACATCACTTTGGTTGTATTGGAACAGAATTTGGCAGATCAGCTAACTTGGGTGCTGAAGAGGTGGCTCAATATGATGTAAGGATCTGACTCCTTACTGTTGACATGTGCCATCCTAACAGATCAATTAACACCTGAGTGGATTTGTGCCGTTCACCAATGAAGTGAAATAAGTGATCCTGGCATTTGGAGTACAACCTATTTTTGCCTCTTCTGACAAAAGCAGTAGTCAGATTGGCAATACGAGCTTGTGAAGAATGTCAACTGATTGACCCAGCTCCGGTCCGGTGGAAAAAGGGGAAGATTAAAGTTGAAGACAACTGGTATTGATTCGGCATCGATATAACACTACCATTGCAATAGATTCCTAACTTTGACCAATTGTGAACCAACACATTTTACTGTGTAGCACTCACTGGCATGTCAGGATATATCAACCATTATGCTAGAACTGAGGTCTATTTTCTATGAACATGGTTCACCTGTTGAAATACTAATAGATAATGCCCCAACTTTTTGTGGCCAAACTTTTCTTACTTTTGCAGACAAATCAGGGTTACAAATGCAATATCGATGTGCCTATGTCCTAGAGTCTAATGGCATAGCAGAGCAATATCACCATACTGTCAAGAGAATTGCAGCCAGAATGTGGTGCTCAATCCAAGAGGCTATATACTGGTATAACATGACACCCAAGTATAGTGAGACACCATCCATTGTGCCAATCATTGGCATATACTAGTATAAACAGTGTGTGAAAGGAGTAGGCAGTAAACTATCTCCTCCTGGTGGTGAAAGTAACCCATATCAAGCAGGAGAACTTATTTGGGTTAAAACACTGAACAGCCGATGTATTCCTCAATTTTACAAGGGATAGGTTAACGCAATAATCTGCCTACAGATGGTGCTAATTAATGGTATGCCACATCATGTGAGGGTCCTTCACCAGTGTGATAGATCAACCATCATGGAAGATGACAAAAGTGGTATATTGTCCAAGAGTGAACTGGGGACTGTTGCTATTTGGAACAGGTCCTGACAGTTCATTTGTAGAGCTAACATCTGAAGGTGAAGATAATACTGAAAATAAGTGAACCAGCAGGTGGAGATGTTGAAGACCTGATGAGCGAGTGCCTCCACTTTTCTGAAGGAGTACTTGCCAGAAACAGGCACCACTCTCCTGCCATTTTTGTGATCATGAAATCAGGGGGAGTGTAGTGAAAGAGTTGACTTACCTCCAAGGCAGAAATGACAAAGCACATGCTTTGCATGCAGAATATCTTTGAAAAAGAATCGTGGTCGCTGTTGACATGAAAATATATAGATAGTGTTCTCGTAAAATCTCATGAGACTGTGACGCGACCAGAACGGGATGAGACCAGAACGGGACTTTATTTTCGCACGTGTGAAGACGGGGCAGACTGGCACTTGATCCCTCGTAGAATAAGTCCTAATTCAGAGTTTTTTCTCGGGCACATATGAGCTGGCATATTATGTGGGGGATTAATTTATGGCTAGACTGACCGCTGCTGGCAAGGGGTTCCAAATTTCACTCTATACACACACCCACCAAGGCCACTAGTCTTCCTCCCCTAGAACAATGGAAGATATGGACCTCTAGGTTTAGACGTAATAATATTAATTATAGTAGTCGGCAATTCCGGTTTCCCGTGTGATATTTTAAAGGAATTTATCGGACAATTTTAAGCAAGTATAACATAAGGCGACGTGAAGCTGTAAAAGAAACATAAAATAACAAATTCGTAGTAGATGCTACAAATAACAACTTTGAGCATGTGGGAACATTAAAATATATCAATCCTTTTTACTACACACAGATATACACCTTCAACGTATCAAACATATTATAAATGAATAGTGCATGAACACAAATGTCTTTCTTCTTTTCTTTTCTTTCGTTTTCAGTCTTTCTTCAAATTGAGAGAGAGAGAGGGTATATAAAATTGGGTATAAGGAGAAACAGTCCCAAAGTTTACTTATCTTATTTCGATGGATTCCTGTGGGGAATCTTTCTTCTTTTACGGGCTTTTCTTTTACCCGGAGTTCTTGGCTTTAGTTCCGTCCGCCACGAACCCTGTCCAACAACTAACTTTTTTATTTTCTTTTTTCCGCTGACGGGAAGAAGGTGCTACTTCTGTTTTAGGGTCCCAGCCAATCATTTGGCTTCTACCTTTTTCCTTCCCGTGTCAGGTGACCCGAGTGAGGTCACCGAGTACCAACATCTGTTGGTCTCCACTCTGACCCACATTCTTTACTTTGACGGCTTGCTACTGTTAATTCACGCATGGGGAATAGTAGTAATCATATTTCTATCTTCTCAGTGGGACACCACGTGACAAGACCAATGTTGATATGCAAATTTTGAATTTGCTTGGATGTAGATATAAACACCAAAAGAAAGGTTCAGTGAGACACTTTTTATTTGTTTTTCTGGTGTTTGAGATCGGTATGTCTGCATGAAATAAGCTGAATACAGAGTTGGAGTGAGAACTTTGATTTTATGGCACATCAACTATTGTAGGTTATTAATGCCAAATCCATTTTTATACATATAAACAGTTCTATTTTAAACAACTCAGTTTAGCATAAATACACAGTTTAGTTCTATTTGACCCATAGATAGAATCCTATCAGGTGTTACCACTCCAGTCCAGAGTAGACCTGAGAGCAATGGCAATGAAGGGGTACTCTGCATTCCCCAAAGCTCCAGCATAACTAGAACCTCACCATCACATAGTTTAGTGTCATATCCAGGACGTTTGGAGGAATCTTACCTCTCTGCAGAAGTGCAGTCGGTGTATTCTACAGCCTCAGCCAACTGGGCAAATTGGAGTGAGAAGTTATCTAGGAGGTGATGAGACTGGGAGAACGCAATACTACAGTGTGTAAGAGCAAATTACATACAATTTTTTATTGTGTCAACCCTGAAAATGTTAACACTATGGAGATAGAATCTGCGAAATAATATTTTCTTCAGGATAAAAGTCATCAGGAAAATGCTCTACTCTGGCTTTAGCACAAATTTTAGATAATTTAGAATTTTTTTTTTTTTTTTTTTAAGAAGGTGATTCACAATATTGATTTGATTCAGTCATCTTGGCAATTTGTTGCTTATTCATACTACTGGTTTTAAAAAAATAGATAATATATATATTGATAGTTGTTATTTAAGGATTTTTTGTTGAATTAAAATTTGTTTTACAATGGTGAAGATGATGCAATTCTAAATCCAGGAGATTCCCTGTGTAATAGTAAGCTTCAGTGTGAAGAAACCAAACATTTCATAAAATGGTATTTGGGAAATTTTTTTCTTTTATTTCTAAATTGTATGGTCACGTGATATAGTGTTTACTTTTCTTTCATCATATTTATAAAACAAGGTTACAAATTGTTTAGAATCTTTCTGTAAATTTTGTGAAAATCAAACGAGCCTTGAGGAAATGAATTTGTTAAACTTTGTTTGATCTTTGTATCTCCCCCTTCCAACACTATTGTCTGTCCCCTCATTTTCATTTTACTAATGGTATAAGGACCGACTTTCATCTGTTACATTACAGTTTCTTAGAAAAATATAGACTGGTCAAACATCTTCTCAGAAATGTAAAAACTTTTGCTTTTAATTCTTTTTGGGGTCTTAAAAGGAAAAATAACTTGTATTTGTAAAATCAAATTTTGAGGAAGTAAAAAGTTTAGCAATAACAAAATTGAAGAGACAGTTAAGTTTTGAAAGAATTAAAACAAAAAAAATTGGGGGGGGGAATAATTTGCTATTATTGAAAATTTCATTAAAAAATCACAGATTCTGTTTCAGGTTAATGATTCTGTGATCATGAAAAATTGGTACACTTAGGTGTAGTCGAGACACTGCTTATAGCAGGAGTGATAATACTAGTTGGAATGACATAGCTAGAGACAAATCAAAGCTGAAGTCAATAGGAAAACCAAACGCACCCTGAGATAAAAAGGGAAAGATATTAGCAGAATTAGAAAACTCAGCAACAATTGTAACTACTAGAGCTGAAAATAAAAATTCAGTAAATGAATTAAAATTGAGATGGTATAAGATTAAGAAGGGAAATGGTTGACTGTCAGCTGATGGATTACTCGCTCTTAAATTGTCTGTACCAAAGCTGGAATAGATCCAAGAACAGCAATAGAATGAGTTAATAATACTTGCAAAAAAATAGAGAAACCCAAGGAAAGGCATTCATCTAATCAGTATTTCCTAAAAAATGGTGTACTGATGAGAAGATGGAATCTACAGAAAAAGGTAGGAAAAGACAGTGGGATATGAGCTGGTTAATGCCTAAACGCTACAGGAATAGCATTCTGAGGGTAGCACATCAACTACCCAAACCAGGACACTTGGGAGTAACTAAGACCTATGAAAACATCACCAGGCATTTTTACTGGTCAGGGATCATTGGGAATGTAAAAAGATTTTGTGTAACCTGTAGAATTTGCCAAACGGTGGACAAACCCAATCAAAATACCTGTAGCCCCTCTTCAACCTGTGCCTGCTATAGAACTCTTTAGTAAGTTAATTGTAGATTGCATAAAGTCCCTTCCATGAACCAAAACAGGACACAAATATATGTTGACTATATGCTCCTTCATTAGGTTCTCCGAAGCTATTCCTTTGCTGGGTATTTCAGCTAAGAAAATAATAGCAAAAGGTGAAATGAATTAGCTCATGATCCTAAGCAACCCTGTATATGTCTTGCCTGCAGATGTCTGATAAGGAAAAGTTTGCCTGCTTTTGGAACCTGAATTTATGTGAAAGCATGTCTTATGTTGGCAAGAGTAGAGTCATATATGTAAATTTTGGCTCCTATCAACATGTATAAATAATGGGTTTATGAGGGGGTATGGGATAGTTTTCTCTTGTGGTTTGATGATCTACAGACGGATGGACAACTAGGTGAGACAGAAGGAAGGCAAAGAAGAAAGATTAATCTGCTAGTAAGTGTTGGATTAATTTTTTTTTTACCCCCTCCTCAACAAAGAATTTTTTTCTTTAACTTATTTTTCACTTCAACCTATTTCAGCATTTCTCTGTCTACAAAGATGGCATAAAGGATTGGACATATGGCTAATCCCCAAATAAAGTGGTGCTGCAACAGATCTACCAATTGTGGAGTGAGTTGAAAATGTGAAGTTGGTATGTGAATTGTGAGAGAAAAATAGTTCAAATGGTACTACCACTGTGACTATGAGCTGGGGCTTTTGCTGTGTTCTGGTAACTGACTACAGAACAGAGGTCTGAGGCAGAGCAGATCAAACAAGCCCTTATCTCCGAATACGTGACTAATCCGTTCAATGCTTTTGAACAATTTACAACATAAATTCACCCAGGAGAAACTGGTTGAGTTTTTGGCGGAATTAAAAAGTTTGGCTCTGCTGGTTGGAGGGCTACTGCCTAAGTAGTGGATGGCATACACATTTATTTCTGGACTGCTACAGCAAGTCAAACAGCTACTCCAAGTATTCACCAGAATGGACACCATGATCTTGAATCAGATACTGACTCGAGTTTGGATCATTATGATTGATGACAAGGAACCTGAGGGGTTGATAGCTGCGTCTGCTCAACAAACTTGCAATGATGCTGAAGCACCTAAGGGCAGGATCAGTTGTTATAAGTGCTTTGGACCCCAAACCACTTGGCCAAAGATTGCTGGCAGGATCACTCGGAGAGGACTATTAACTAAACATGGAGGTTCCACCACAACATACAGTGTTTTTGGTGTAACAGGATTGGAAAAATCTCATCAGAGTACCAAGGAAGCATCAGTTTCCTCCTCAAGCAAATAAAGGATATGCCATTGCCTGCCATCAAGGTACAGTAGATGAATATGAATGCACAGCCTTAGTGGACTCTGGCTGCTTGCGGACATTGGTGAGCAAACATGTATGCCGCCTCTGGAGACAGAAGGAAGCGAACGTGCTAACAGCTGATGGAAGAACCCTGAAATGTGGATATGACAAAATCAATCTGGACATTGGTATTGCTGAACTCATACACATTGATGCCTTGATAGTAGGTCAACTGCTTGGATTTGATATTCTACTTGGGATTGACACCATCAGAGAGCATGCAGGGGTGAATGTAACTAGGTAAGGTGAAGTGCGCTTTCTTGAGGGAGACATTCCCTAGTGTGCTGTCATTTCTGTCAATGAGCCTGATTTTAATGCAAAATTTGATCCTCATAATGTGTAGACTGCCTCCTAGAAATGGGCAAATAGCCAAGCTCCTATCGAGTTAAAAGATAGTGTCAGAATATGCAGTGCCCGACCATACCCGTGACGAATATGAGAGGGAGCTCCAGTGATGGTTGGATAATGGGTGGCTGCTGCTATATCTCAAATATGAACATAGCCTGCCTAAGTGTTTGATTCCATTGATGGCAGTTATACAGAAGTACAAACAAAAAGTCTGTCCAGTACTCAATTACAGAGTAAAATGGTTTTGTGGACACATATACCACTAACTCAGAGGTGTATGCACAAAAGTTGTGAGAATGGTGACGACAGAACCAATGTGTCTCAGCTGGATTTAAGAAAGGTATATCTGCAGATACATGTTGACAAGGCACTATAGCCTTATCAAACTGATGCTCAAGGATTGGAAGTACTGCTTCACTCAACTGGGTTTCGGGTTGAATGTGGCACCTCTCATTATGCAATCTATAATTGACACTGTAATGTCCCAAGACAGAACAATTAAGAATGCTATATCAACATACATTTACATCAATGAAGGCTTGGTTCCTGCTGCATGTGTGTGAGAGCACATATCAGACTATGGACTTATGTGTAAAGACCCAGAGAAACTTGAAGATGGAACTAAAGTGCTGGACTTGCAGGTCTGGGGGAATAATGGTACTCTTTGATGGAGGCCGGGTGGAGACATCCTGGATATTCCTCAAAAATTACTTACCCATGCATGTTCTCCCTATGTGTGGGAAACCTGTAGATCATTTTCCAGTTTGCAACTGGCTGGGAGTGGCGACTGTTTATTAAACGGAAGGCAAGCATATTGACCGCTGAATGGGATGACCAAGTTAAGGATACTTCCCTCAATTATGATTTGCAGAGATGGTAGCCAGAGTATGAGAAGCAGATCCTGTGGTAGGAAACTGGTGTGTAGATGGCCTCGAAATGAACGTATGGGCAAGTTCTGTGGCCACAGGAGTGGTATTAGAGGTGAATGGAAATGTCAGGAGATACCAAACAACAATTTAGCCGAGCTTGACACAATGATAAAAGTGTGAACTTGGCCTTTCAATAACAGGTGACTTTGCATGTGTTCACTGCTGGATTTCAGACACCCTAGCTAGCAAGACATGCATAAACATGAAGGTATCTGATGAAATGTACACGAGGCGGTGATTAGAAACACTTTGGGAGCTGGTAGATGAATACTGATTGACGATGTATGTGACACTGGTCAAGTCCAATCTGAATCAAGCAGACCACCTTACCAGAGTGCCACAGAGATGGTTCAAACTACACAGAAGAAACAGCCTGTGCAGTTGGTGTGTGTTACTATGAAGACCAAGTTGGACACAAGTCAAATTGCTAATACCCACAAACTGGGCACCTGGGCTTAAAAAGGGCTCTGTATTTTGTCAGGTCAGTGGACCTTTCAGCATCAACAGAAGTCATAAGGTTGCTCATTAGGGAATGAGGGGCATCCGTTGACCTGGTGCAAATGCATTGGCAGAAAGGGAAGCTGGAGGTAAGAAAAATCTGAAGTAGGTTAGCAATGAACATTTTCTAACTCATCAATTGCAATCCTTCCATGTTCATGTTGTAGCAACCACTATATTGGCAAGACCCTGCCTGTGTAGTTTGCCAGTTGGAGTCAATTTTTTATGAGTGAGGTCCGCCAATTGAATTGTTGACATTGATACGGCTTTAAGCAGTTTAAGAAGTTTTTATATAACTGGGGAGTACACTTGTGATTTTTGTGTGCTTTTGCTGGAAAGGAGTCACAGAAGCATCAAAACCATTGCGGTCAGAGAGCAGTGTTCTATACCTGAGGCGGTCTATTGATATAATGTCACACCTAAAAATATCCTCTCACTTGCTACAGCTCCAGCCGATGCACTTCATAGGTACCATATCTGAATATGGGGCATTGATTCCATCCTCCCCCATTGAACCATATGATACTCAAGAAGCTTACAAAGTGGGGGACATCGTCTGGGTTAAAACTCCACACTGGAGGTGTATGAGCAAGTTTAGGATGGGCTACATAACCCAAGTTAACAGTCCATAGTTAGTACAAATTGATGGAATCATGCGTCATGTGAAAGACCTGCATCCATTTATGGGTTCGAGATCATCATCTCGACATGACAGTGATTTGGAAGAGTGAGCGATCAGTTAACTTGGAATTAACTGCACTAGGAGGGTCTGATAACTCCCCTGATGATGGATCATTTGAAGATGGAAACAAACACCAGCTGCCAGAATACGCAATGACTGGATGATGCTCCTGATAGTTTGTCTGAAGATAGGTTTATGTTGTTTCCCTTCATAGAAGTATCTGGCACAGGAGGCCTGCCCTTAGCTGTAGTCTCTGTGATCATGAGATCAGGGGGTGGGGATGGCATGTAGCAAAAGGCAAAATGAATTACCTTGTGATCCTAAGCAATCCTGTATGTGTCTTGCCTGTAGATGTCCAATAAGGAAAAGTCTGCCCACTTTTGGAACCTGAATTTATATGAAAGCATGTCTCGTGTCAACAAGAGTCAAGTCACATATGTAAATTTTGGCTCCCCTCAACATATGCATAAATAGAAGGTTTACAAGGGGGGAATGAACCAGTTTTCTCTCGTGGTTTGATGTTTTAGTGACAGACAACTAGGCAAGACAGAAAGAAAAAAGAGAAGAGAAGATTAATCTGCTAGTAGGTGTTGGACTCAATTTTTGACCCACCCCCTCAACAAAGAATTTTTTTCTTTAATATTTTAACTTTTTTTATTAATTTCTTCATGAAGGTAAGACTTCCACAAACTATACAGACAGACTAAGGGTCTAATTTTATGTCAAAGATTTTTCGGCATGTGATGGAACAATTGGGAATTACCTGCATTTGATTTAGTGCCAATCATCTGCAGTCCCAGTGGGTGCTTGAATGATTCTATGCTAAGGGTTTATTGCACAGAAAACCACAAAGAGTGGAACCAGGGAATTCTGTTCATGCTGTTTGCCATGCAGGAATTCGTTTGAGTTGGTATTTAGTTACCCAGTCAGGGGACCTTTAGAAATGATCAAGGAGTAGTGGGTGGATAACTGTCCCACCCCAAGTAATCTCATTGAATACATGGTGAAAATACATAAGAGGTTATCAGAAGCTCATAGATTGGTGAGAGAGTATTTAGAAACTAGCCAAAAATGCATGAAAGCCATTTACTATAAGAAAAGCTGAAGGAGTGAGGAAGTACTCATCCCATTACTACTTAATGGGCAGCCATTTAATAAATAATACCAAGGCCCATACACTGTAGCAAGGAAAATTGGACTCCTTGATTATGTAATGAATAGACTTAAGTGTAGAAATAAAATGCAAATTTGCCATATGAACATGAAGTATCATAATTAAGAGGAAGTTGAGTTTGTATGCACCATACAAAATTGTGTTGAAAACATAATGGTGAAATGTCCTAACTCAGAGTTGTGGAAGGACAGAGATCCTCCCATTAAATTGAGAAATTCTGTGGTGCTTGAAAAGTTGGATGACAAAGTGGCTTGTGAGCATTAATAATGGAACATAAGGATATATTCACAGATATGCTTGGCTGCACTATTGCAGCAGTGCACAATTTAGAATTAACAGAATCCAAACCCATTAGACAACACCCTTTAAGACTGAATCCCTGAAAATTGAAGGTATTAAAAGAAGAAATTGATTACATACTAAAGCATAAGATCATAGAGCCAAGCTAAAGTGAATGGGCTTCCCTATGTGTTGGTTGATAAACCAGAGAGATTACATGTTTTTGTACAGATTATCAAAGGGTAAATATAGCAGCTATGGCAGATGCTTACCCAATCCCATGTATTGAGGATTGTATAGACCAGATCAAGAAATCTAAGTACATTACTAAGTGAAGCCTCCTTAAGGGTTATTAGAGAGTGCTGTTAACAGAAAGAATGAAGCAAATATCAGTGTTTGTGACTTCAGAAGGTGTATATCGTGACAAATTACTAACCCCACTCTCCATCATAGCAACAGATTGCTTAAAAGCACCAACTAGTAGATATTGTCCATACCAGAAGGAAATGGAACAAGTTGTCTGGATGACACCTGCTTCCCTAAATGCCCCGTCTGCTGCATGCAGAAATCAGCAGATATAAAAATAGAAGTTGCTGAAAGATGGCATACAACAAGGACAGCCGTTCATACACCAAGAATATAAATCTTATAAAATGTTAGTTGGTGAAAATCTTTGGAGAGGAACACATGCAGTGGCCAGCTAACTTAAGAGAAATACACAGTGGTTATGCAATCTAAGATGAAGAGGTCTTATAAAAGGAAAAGAACTATGGAGATTTATCATTGGAGGGAGGGACCTGTTATAAGAATGATGATAATAAAAGAATACTGCAGGAAACTTTAGTGAAGCTTGAAAGCAAAACATTGCCCTGCCTTTCTGTGAATTACAGAAAGTGAAAAGAAAGAAAAGATGGACTTTTGGCTTTGAACCCTCTTGTTCCTCTGAGAGAGATCAACAAACTGAATTAGCAAAATGACTTGAATGAGATAAGTAAAGACAGTTAAAATCTCACTCCTTTGTTTCCATTGCTCTTCTGTTTTATTTGTGCACACCCCTGACACTGATACATATAAATACATACATCATTCCACTACCTAAAAAATTGATTTGTTTTGTGTTATCTTCACCTCTTGTGTTATTTTATATTCATTTACTGTTGGCGAAAAAATCTTGTTCTATTGTTCCATTGTGTCATTGTTATTTTGTCACTTCAAGGATTTCTGCTTCATTTCTTTATTTTCTATGTGGGAGATGCAGGAATATTTTATGTGAAAGATATATGTATTCACATGTTTTGACATCTTTTTGACTCATTTTTTATATTTATTTGTATGAGAAGCAGGTGTATTTTTCTTTAGCTTCTTAGAATCAAATTCCAGATTTTATTATTCATGTTATCAATTGAATATTTTAACAAAAATTAGGATTTGTAAGTTTAAGAATGAGTAAGTCCAACAATTCCTTTTTATTTTATTCAAGCTAACATCAAATTGAATTGATGTCTTTTTTGTTGCTCCTAGAAAATGGTATATTTTAAAGTGAATAAGGAAAATGTTGATTTTTATTTATTTATTTAAACATTTATTTTTTCTTTGTGTCATATTCTTTATTTGTCTATCAAATTATATATATATATTTTAATTTTGTACAAATTGATGATTTAAAAAAACTTAAATAGCCTAATCTTATGAAAATTAATTATACCTAATTTATCCAAAAATTTGGTATGACTAATATTTATTATTTACTTGGTATTTTAACATATTATAAAAGGAGCTACTTAAACTTTGTACATCACTATCTGCTTTTACATTTGCACCTGGCCAGTTGGATGGGACTTTAATATTCAGACTGCATCTCTGCAAAAGAGTAAGATGCCTTCCTCCCAAGGAGTGTCCTGGATATGACATTAAACAATCTGATGGTGACGCACCAGTCTTGCAGCTTTGGGGAATGTGCAGTGCTCCTTCATTTCTATTGCTCTCAGGTCTACCCTGTCACAGAGTGGTAACATCTCATAGGATTATATCTATGGGTCAAATAAAACTGTTTGACATTTAAACTATGTGCAAACAAATGACCTAGGGCTAATTAAATTGTTTGAAATAGAACTGTTTGATCATTTAACTGTGTAAACAAATTACTGTTGAATTGTTAGTGATACATAGCAATACTTGGAACCATTTGACTGTGTACAAATGAATGAATAGTCTTCAATATAATAATTAGTGTTAAATAGCAATATTGTAACTATTTCACTGTTTGCAAACAAGTGATTATTTGATAGAATGATTAGTGTTTGATAACAATAATTGAAACCATTTAATAGTGTAGAAACTGTACTAATACTACTGTAGAAACAAATTAGTTCTGATTCATTTAAAAATTAAATTACCTACAAACTATGTGTGCAAACAAATGACTGATGTTAAATTGACTGTTATGTAACAATACTTGAGGTAATTCAGCTATATGCTGGCAAATGATTGGTAGTAAATAGAAATACTTGAAACCATTTAACTGTGGGCAAAAAAGAATGAGCTCAGGCTTGTTCAGGAATGTTATCTACAAAATATGTTTAAAAATCATATATATTTAATATGTATAAATGGGATTTAGCATTAAATAACCTACAATAATTGATATGCCATAAAACCCAACCAAACAAAGTCTAAATTTGCATGTTATATAGGAAGTAATATACCTGCCCATTGACTTAATTGTTAGTGTTCCCCAATGGGCTAGGAGATCAGGGTTTGAGTCATACCAAAGACTTAAAAAATGGTATTCAATGTCTCCTTGCTTAACTCAGCATTATAATGTACAGATCAAGGGTAAGTGGAGCAATCCATGGAAAGGAGTAGCACCCTCCCTTACCTCACTGTGTAGTAGCTATTGAAAAGGAAGCCTTTGGGTCGCCCTCAACTACATTTGGCCAACTTATATAGTTTATGTGCAGACACTGGATGCAGCATGAGTGACCTGCCTGGAGTGATGGATTATAGGGACAGAGGGAGTGAAATTAATGCTGTTCATTTCTTTTTCTGGTGTGAGACTGTTTTCATGCTGGACATAACATCATGCTCTACAGCAAAGACTTTAGTTAGTCTGGGTGTCTTGTTTTGGGGTTCTAGCCGAAATTACCACAGACATAGGTAAATAATTTAAGTCTGACCTATTCAGCTACCTAATGAAGCTATTAGGGAGTAGAATTAAAACCACAATGTATCATTCTGAAGCAAATGGATTAATTGAGCTATGTCATTGCTCACTAAATTCAGCTTTAAAGGCTACAATAAATCACTCAAATCAGCTGTAGCATCTGCTGAGATGGTGTATGGCTTCTTGATTTAACTGTGTATGTATATATATATATATATATATATATATATATATATATATATATATATACACACACACCGTTTAACTGTGTGCAAACAAATTACTGATAAATCAAGTTGATAGTGTTACATAGCAATACTTTAAACCTGTGTGCACATGATTAATAATAAGTAGAATTATTAGTGAGACCAAAAGAAGATTGTAGCATTTCATTGCTTACAAAGAGCAAATCTTTTTTGTTCAACCCTGCTAATTACACTGCAACTAAACTTTATTAAGTCCAAGAAAAACAAAAAGAAAACCTTACCAGTCCGTCTAGGTTAATGTTTTCTTCGTTTTAGCCGTTTACTACCCCTTTTTTCTCTTCTTCACTGCTTGCTTTTGTCTTGGAGTTCTCTAACGAGACGTGACCGAAGAAAGTTTCTATTTTTTTTAAGAACCTATAATGTATGCTCTACTTAAAGCTATTCCAATTTGTATGTGTATATATATATATATATATATATATATATATAAAATCATTGAGCAAAGAAACCAGAATCATTGTCAGCTTAACCATCTCCCTTTCGCTAGCAGCTAACCTTATTTCACCTAAAAAAATATTCTTCCATGTTAAACGTTTTTAACTTTATTTTTCTTTAGAAAATCAAATCAAAATATTATTTTAATCAATTTTGGAATGAACAAGAACTTGGAGAACAAAAAATGTGGGAGAATACACTCACATGTACATTTCCTCATTTTAAATGTATGTGAAAAACAAATGATGATATTCAGTTTTTAAAAATTTTAATGATTTATTTTATGATTAAATTCTTAACTATTTAACTACTCCTAAAATCTCATCATTAAGGTGAGATGTCGTCTCTCATAAAATAAAATATTGTTTTTCTGATCTTACCACTCTGGAACCCACTGTCGGAATGCACTGCTTGGCCTGGTCTGTTCTGTTTTTTTAAAGTTCCCGCAAATTATCTTTTATCTTTCACCACATCTCGCTTTTTGCTGTAAGTCACCCACTGTCATAATTAGAGTAATAATTTCATTATCTATTATTCAAATAAGGAAATAAAAATATTTAAAAGAAAAAGAAAAATTATTTAAAAAAATAAATCAATTAATTGAAAAAAATAAACAAATAGAATAAATAAATAAATAAAATGTTTAGTCCCTTTCATGGTTTCGATTACTGCCCTTGTGTTCCACATTCTGTTTTGCCACGTGGTGGCGTCACTCTATTTTAGATGATTGCTTGTTGAATTCAAAATGAGTAACTTAGATGTTTGTGGCGGGTTTATTATTAATTGGTTTTCCACGGAAAAAGAAATGAACCCCGTTGAAAGCTCATCGATTTATAATGGACAAGTAAGTAAATGTTTGTTGGTTTTATTATCATTATTATTGTTGCGAAGCGAAGTCCTTTAATTTATAAAAGTTTAGAAGCTTTGTTCGATACAATGTTTTTCCTACTCGATTCCTTTTTTTCCCCCGACTTTATCTAAGAATGGATAATACCCTTTCTGCATTGAAGAATTCTTTTAATCCAAGATCATTCTCATAGTTATTAATTTAGGCAATGTTCTTTTTTTTTTCTTTTTTTAAAAGTTTTTTTTGTTTGTTTTTTTGTTTGTTTGTTTTGGTTTTTTTTAGTAATCAGAACCCCCCTCCCCTGCCGTAAATATATATTATTTAAAAGAAGTTCTAATATTTTATTTTTCATTTTATTTTTATTTTTTAAGACTACTCGTAATATTTTTCGAGGTTGTAGTTTTGAGATGAAGTAATTTTGACTCCACATTATTTTTAAAAAATTTGACTAATTGCGCTCAAAGGAATTTGAAAATCCTTTGTTGAATTGGTAGTGGTGGAGATTCACAAACTTGTTTATTCCCTGATATTTTGATAAAGTTTCTTAAGTTTAATTTCATATGCTATCTTTAAAAAAAAAAATCATTTCTTTACTGATTAAAGAATTTGTTTATTTATCACTTGATTTGTTGTAATATGAAATTTATTTCCCTAAACATCTCCTTACGGTCTGCTTTGAGAAATGTTATGCATTGTAGTTTACTTTTGAGAAAATAAACAAGTGATTTAAGGGTTTCTTTTTTATTCTTAAAAAAAAAAATTGTCCACATAAATTTGACTATTAAGTGTCAGTTTTAAGTCTTATTGAAAAATATATTAACTTAACCAGAAATATCGTTTATTTGCCTTAACACGTTAGATTGCTAGATTGAAAATGTGAGGGTGGGGATAATGAATGAATTTGAATTTACAGATTTTTTCCCCCCTTAATTTGAGATTTGATGTTTAAAAAAATAAAACTTTGGCAAGAAGTGCTAAAGCTTTTTAACCAATGAACTGTTTTGTCATTGATTCCTCATGATTATTAGATTTTTTTCTTTCTTTTTAATGGATTCACTCGTTTATTACTTTTTATTCAAACTATAACAGGTATCTGCATCAAAAAATCTCTAGATTATTTTCCATTAATTACTTTATTTATAAACAAGGTTAATGGTAACTAAGATTATGCTAAAGGTATTTTTAGGTAGTGAATGAGGGACAGTTACTGTCTGCTTATGTGGTACAATGGGTCGCCAATTAACTATATTAACTGACCATTGTCGGTGAATTCGATTCTTACTGGGTGCCCTAGTTTCTGTTCTTGTGTCAAACTAGGTTCGGCTTAGTAAATGATAACTTAATCTGGAAGTTGAGTGCTATTGTTCTAAATTAAAATATATCAACCAACAATTTATGTCAATATAAAATTGTTATTCCTGTTAGTGTTTGGATTTACTTACTCTCTTTTTTTTTCTTTTTTTTTTTGTTTAGTTTTTTAAATTTTCTCCACATCGCTATAAAAAAATTGTAAAATAGTATTGTATTAATCTAGAGGGCTATTGCAATGCAAAATAATAATTTTTTGTGTCTAATTAATTTCCAAGTAAAAAACTTCATTGTCAGAGACTTTTTTAAATGAACACTTATGTTGGATGTTCAATTTAAAAAAAAAAAAAAAGGGGGAAAAAAATTGAACATTGAACATCGTATTCATTTAAAAAAAAAAGAAAAAGATCTCTGACGATGAATTTTTTACTTTGAAATTAATTAGACTCAAATAATCATTTTGTATTGCAATAGCCCTCAATACAATAAAATAATTTGTGCAATGCTTTGAGCAAATTGCAAAATACGTGTAAATTAGTATTTTCGTTTGAATCTTATCAGTGGTCATGAAAAAATTTAAAATAAGATTTTGCTGGCCCAGTCAACTGGGGTTGTTGAATACACCGACTGCATCTCTGCAGTTGGGTACCCCCCCCAACAACAACAAGTGTCCTGCATATGGCACTAAATAATCTGATGGTTAGATTCCAGTAATGCTGGTGCATTGGGGAATGGGTAGCTTTTCATTGCCATCACTCCCAGGTCCACTCTGGCCCTGAGTGGTAGCACCTGATAGGGTTCTATCTATGGGTCTAAAATAGAACTGTTTGACATTTAAACTGAGCGGAAACAAATCTGTTTGATCATTTAATATATGTAAACAAGTAACGGATGTTTAATTGAATTGTTAGTGATACATAGCAACATTTGAAACCACTTTATTTTATTGACTTATGCTAAATTGAATTGTTTGAAATAGAACTGTTTGATCATTTAACTATGTGTAAACAAATGACTGATGTTTGAGTTGTTAGTGATACATAGCCATAGTTAGTACCATCTGTGTGCTAAAGAATGAGCTTAGGCTCATTTTGAAATGTTATTAACAAAATCTGTTTACAAATTATATATAATTGAGATATATATATATAAATTTAATCCATGGAAAATATTCTGCAACCCTGGGTTTCATGAAGTTTTTTGCTTAATTGCCCGATGATTGTTGTTTTGCAAAAAACTTCATGAAACCCAGAGTTGCAGAATATTTTCCATGGATTATATATATATATATTTATTTATTTATTTATTTATTGTATAATAGCTCTATCTTATATATTGAGCACTCTCCATATTATATTGCACTTAGTTCGACACATACCCACAAAGTGATTTAGTGACAACCAACTCTTATAATTGATATATATGTATAAAGAGGATTTAGCATTAAATAATCTACAATGGTTGATATGCCACCAAACCAAATTAGGATTTTACTATAGCAAATAGGATATTCATGAAAGATAGATTGATAGATTTTAAATTATCAAAATTTATCCTTAACTTTTTGAAATAGTACTTAAAGTTGGGAAAACTAAACAAAAAGGCCTCTGTTTTCCTGAAAATTTTTTACCTTGTTGTTTTCATTGACAAACCACTTTTTCAGGGAAAATTATTCTAGATAAAGCAATGAAATTTGTCATGTATGTATTCTCAAGTAAATGTAAATAGATATGTTTTTACTTTATATGTTAAAACTTTGATGTAAAATCAAAATCCTTTTGTTTCATGTATTGTTTGACAGGGTTTTATGGCTTCATAGCAATTTTATAAGCATTTTTTCAGATTGAACCTGCTGAAAATATAAATTTTTAGGGTGCCTCAGCATTGATTCATAGATTTTACTTAGAATTTTCCTACTCATAACAGTATACTAGCCTTGTTTTTGACAATGACTGGGAGTTTCAAGTTATTTTTATTTTTTCCTCCTTCCAGACACTGGATCATTTGCCTTTGTCCCATCCCGAACATTTTGGTACTCCAGTTATGCAGAGCAAGAAAGGAAAAAGAGGAAGATATTCTGCTTCAGGGTAAGTTCTCATCTTTTACTTTTCATAGTTTTGTTATTTGATCCTGGAGGAATTATTTGCTTAAAAAAATTCAAATTTTGAAATTGTAAACCCACTTTATTTGTGTGTGAGAAACTGTTTCTCTATTTCTAATCTTTTTAGTATTTCATTACATGAGAAAAAATTATTTATATTCATAAAAATTATAAGCTGACTTAAATTAACATAGGATTGTTTATTTAAAGTAGTAAATACGTTTTTTTTTCTTCTTTAGAATTATTTCAAGTTTTTACTCTTCATATGGCCAATTTTAGATTGGTTTCAATGAAGTTAAAATGATAAAGTTAGGGAGAAAAAATGAATGACAATACTCTTCCTCATGTTGCCAAAATATTATGAAAGTTGTTTATAAATATCCAATCTATAATGTTATCCAGATTGCAATTATGATTAACATTATCAGCCCAAAAGATTTAAGGGCTATCATACTAATGAATCAAAAACAAAAGTAAACTTACAAAAAGTAGTAATTGTTCAAATTATGTGTATTTAAATGTATCATATCTATAATATTGCCTTATCAATACTTTCAATTTCTGTATTCAGTGTTTGTGTGTATATGTAGAATTAGTAAAAGTTTTTTTTTTTTTTCTTTCCCCCCACCCCAGCCTGTCTTCATCTTTCAGGGCGGAGTTTGAAGAAGACAGCAGCTCAGAAGAGAGTCCACCTAAGAGAGCTGCATACAAAGGCCGTTTTCAAGAGCTTGTTGGCAAAGTAATGTGTATGGAAAGTGGAGATAAAAGAAAATCACCTTTGTATGTTCCTGTATTAGTGGTTCTACCTGATGCTCACCCTGTTGAACTGAAAAGCAAAGACCATTTACTTGTTAGATCATTCAAAGATGGAAAATTGTAAGTACTAAAATGTTGTATTCTTGTCAATATATTTAAATTAGTTTTTTGTCCAATTATAAAATTATTAATCCAAACATGTAGACAAAAGGTTGTTAAGGCATTCAAAAAATAAGATGGTTACAATGATAATATTAAATCGAAGATAGTTACAAAGGAAATGCAATTTAGAAAATTTAATGATGACATTTTAAATGTGTTATTTCTCTCTACTGGAATATTTCTCTAGGATTTAACAAGATTAAAAAGTTGACATTACTCATTGGAGCATGAACTCGTTTTAGAGTTTAAAGTTCTGTGTCAGTGGAAAAGAGAACACTTTAATTTTTAGAATTTTAAAAAAGTAATATTTTCAGATGATGGCTCAAGAATACCAAAATAAACACTGACTTTTGTTCCTTTTATTTTTTATTTATTTAAAAATTACTAAGATCTTGAAAAATCTGGGTATAATGAATTAAACTTTCAGATTCAGTCCGTAATTATTTATCTCATCAAGAGGTTTTCTTTGGTTAGTATTTATGTCTCCAAAAATAGGTTTGTCTTAATTTAAAGAGAAATCTTATTGTTTAAAACTCCATGTGCTTTGTAATATCATTAGAAATGAATTTAAAAAATGTTGATATACTTTTGTAATTTATAAAAATTTCAAATTAGCAATATCCTAATTTTAGTATTATGCACAAGAATGATATTAAACTAAAAATGTAAGGAAGCAAGATTTTATAAGTGTGATGTCCCCACCACTAGCTGGATTGGTTTGAATTCTAATTTTTGTGCCTGTCTATGATTGGTCGATGATGACATTACATTTTCAATCTAGCCAAATAAGATTGAGTGGATTCCAGCTCAAGAATAGAAAATTAAAAAAAAAACAACATCCAAATTCTCTGTTATAATTGATGACAATATACTTGTGTATCTAAAGATTGTTTATGTTACCCTTTAAGTTCACTCTGCTTAAAAATTGACTGTTTATGGCTGAAGGACAGTGTAAATACATGCCCTTTATGTAAAACCAGGCTGTCAGCTTGAGTTAAACCAACTTTGATAGCTCCTATCAACAATCTGACCTTTTCAATTTTGTCAGTTTTGTCAACATTTTAACAACTATAGTTTTATATAAAAATTGTTTTTATGCTCAAATAATTCTTGTTAAAAGTAAAGATTGGTTAAAGCTTATGCATCTTGGTTATTTTTAATTTTCTATTTATTTGCTTTTTCACATTTGGTGGCATCAGATTAATGTTAGTTTTTCTTTTTTTCTTTTTTTTAAGCACAGTATGGCTCTAGATACTTCTTTTTTTTTTCTTTACCAAACTAAAAATATTTCTATAATGATCTACTTACAGCATAACATTACCAAAAAGAGATCTGAAGGATTTTTCAAGAGACATTGCTCTGAAAAATGAAGACAAAGGATTGAAGGCTGGTATGTGCAGTTTTTTTTTTTTTTTTTTTTTTATCATCTATTGTACGAGAACATTTATTTACATGCTTATTCTAAGATGAGAGCAACATTTGATTGATTTCACACTTTAAAATAGGATGTTTTCTTTTTCTGTAAAAAGTAAAACTATTGATTTTCCTTTGAAATCAATAGTCAATGTTTTGATTTGTGAAGTTGATATTTATCACTTTAAGATTATTAGTTTCTTGATCTATTTAATTAAGTACCTGTTTTGCCTTTAATTAACAATAAGTATTCATTTTGATTTGAGACTTGAAAAGGTAAACAATATTGGTGTATTGTTAGACTGTAACACAAATTGACTATCTGTTGAAAAATACATAATTATATGTATTTGTTTATTTACAGCTATGGAGAAAGCACTCTTGTACTTTGATTGTCATGAGCTCCCACAGAATTGGGCCAAAGAAGAACTCTTAGGAACTGATGATGACACTGAAAATGAACAGGAAGAGGTAAATAATCATGTTTTTCAAAATTAAAATTTTGAATCATTCTTGAAATATTTAAATTAAAACTAGACTGTACTGTTAAACAAATTAAAAACTTTTAAAGATTATTCTATTGATTTTAAATTGTTAAGAAATTTCTCACATTTTGAATTTTGATAATTGTAGAATGAAAGATATATAATAGTTACAGCTTTATTGAAATTTGTTAATTTTGTTTTCTATTGTCAGTCATCTGATGATGAACCCAGTGAAGAAGAAGACAGATTTGTTGCTCAACTGTACAAATTTATGGATGACAGAGGTGAGTAGTTAATTTCGAAAGAGTAATTTATTAATGCTTTTCTTTTCTTTCTTTTTTTCTTTTATGAGTTTACTATAACTTTAGATATATAATGAAAATGGATTTTGATGAACAAATTGTCAATTGCTATTAAGAAAAGATTGTCATGAAGTCAATTCCCTAAATCATATCCTTATATTGTTCATCTATATTAATAAACTTTATCAATTACAAGGTATTGTTTTATATTGTATCTGCTTTAATGTCTATTTTACATTTGTTATTAAAATATTTTCTCTTTTAGGAACCCCAATCAACAAAGGTCCTTCATTAGGCAACAAAGATCTTAACTTATATAAACTTTTTAAAATTGTTCAAAATTTTGGAGGCTATAATAAGGTAAGATTTTTTTGTTCTTGATAGTTTTTAAATTTTAAAGTGTTAAGGTGTGTGTGTATGTGGGGGCTTGCAAATGTTTAAATTTTAAAGTGTTAAGGTGTGTGTGTGTGTGGGGGGGCTTGCAAATGTTTTTAAAAGGTAAAATGATTTAGATTTTTCAATTACTTGGTTATTTTTTATTCTCAAAAAAAAATTTCCTTCTAACAGTTTACAAATTTTTGTCTATTAAAAAAAATGAACAATGGAGTCAACTTAATTCATGGTGCTTTCTCTTATATTTTTATTGTATTGTATGCTAAATCTTTTTGTATTTTAAGGATGTAATATTAATACATTATTCATAGTTTCTTGAAAGGGCATTTAATTATATAGGGAATATTAATCATATAGATCAAATATTATACAATAAAAATTTCTGAGCAAAATACTGCTAATAGCTGTTATGTTCTAGACTTGAATGAACTCCATATTTTTAAAACCTCAGTTTGACAATTTTTATGCATGACTTTATAAATCATTGTTTTATGTTCAGGTCACAAACACAATGAAATGGAGATGGGTTTATTCGAAAATGAAAATGCTAGCATCAAATACTGGATCACATCAAATAAAAAATGCTTACAAAAAGTAAGGTTTTTTTTTGTTTGTTTTTTCTTCTTTTCTTTCTTTCTTTCATCCAATAACAATGTAGAATTATTTCAAACAGATTCTCATTTTTTTCGTGTATGTTTTTTAATTCTTGGAGATTTTTTTTTTACTTCAGTAGAAGCTAGTATTGTATAATTAACCTAGATTCAGCTAAGAATTTTATATCACTGTTGAATATTTCCATCATGCTTAGAATTTTCAATATTTAGAATGTATTTAGGTTATATTATATTCATTTGTGGAAAGTTTGCTCAACACTCATATATCAGAACTGGTATATAATCTAGAAAAATATCAACTAGTTTCATGTGATATAAACAATCATCAGCCAACAAAGTTAGGAAAGTAGCCACTCAATCATAATTTTATAGTGGTGTAGATCACATGTTATAATAATACATGAAAATGGGGACCTCTATGCACACACACACACACACATTCACAAAGTGCATTTAGGAGAGTTAAAAACTTGATTTATGTGAATTTTTACAACACATTCAGCATTAAATAGCATCTTACATTTTTTTTTTTTTTTTTTTTTTTTTTTTTGTATGATTACTAAAAAACACATTCCAACAATAAGTATGCTCACTTATTTTAAAACAAAACAAATTACTCAAACTTTCTTTAATTAATTTATTTCCTTTCAGATACTTGCATGCATTTGAAGACTTTTACCGAAAACTTGGTAGCACCATGGGAACTATCAGCCGTCCACGAAGCAGTCGCCATAGTACAGGAAGGAGTATTTTATTTTTGAGGGCCCGTGATAGTTGCAGATCTCGAGAACGAAAATCAACAAAAGAGGAGGAAAAGGTGGGTTTCTTTTTTTAAATTCATAAAAAGAAAACCTTGATTTGATTGTAATGTATGGTCATTAGTTTATTGAGTTGCTTGTCAGAAAAAAATTTTAGTAAGATTTTGTTTAGGTAAGTTCCCAATTATCATTGAGAAAAATATTTCCTTAAGTAATTTTGGGTGCTTTCACACTGTAAGATCTTCATATCCTCTGGAAAATTGTTAGTTTTAAATATTTTTTTAGGTTTTAAATATTGCATTCACTTTACAATATATGTATCATAGAAAAAGAACCCTTACTTCCTCTTTATTTTTTCAGTACTTGTTCTTTTTCTTATGTATTTCAAGAAAAAAAAATTGTAGAATTTTGAGAATTTTCTAACACCAAAATACAGTCTTTTAAAATATAAAAAATTAAATAAAAATATTAATGACTTATTTTGACTGTAAACCATAACCCTAACAATAATTATTAAAGAAAAAAATTTTCTGTGGAAACAAGTCTTGGCCAAAGTCTCAATAACATTTATACATCATATAATGAATATAAGGAATGTATTTTTTAAAATTTATTTATTCATGGAGTGATTTAGAAGTAAACATGCTGCCTCCCTATTTTTGCAGTGTTCTGCCTTTTCCAACTTCTCCTGTGTAATATGAAACATTTTCACATTAGCCATAGAAGATTAGACTGTTTATTTGGTTAAGCTGCCCTCTTTTATTCATGGAGTAGACAATATTTTCCTTAACTTGAATACTGCAAGTGGCACTATTAGACACATGACTTTTACCAATCCCTAACATGACTTTCTTTAGTTGGGAAGTAATATCCTGCAGTTAGATTGCGGATAGGTTACTTTCTGGAACTTCTTATTTTCTTAGGTGAGATTTACACTGCACAATGATCTGTATGCAAGTATTGCTTCAGGAACCGTTATTTTGTGGACTTATAACTGAGCTATCATCCTTTCTAATTCTATTAGTCTGTTATTGACATTTCACTTAGTCTTGAGTATCATTCATATTTGTCATAGAAGATAAGTGCTGTTTGATTTTTGTCTTTAAATAGTTCATCTAGTTTCTGATAAAGCATTTCTAGTCTATCATCTTTGTTCAACTCTGCTGAATCTATTTACAAAACTGCTTTCCTCTCTCTTTCTAAGGTGATAAATATGAATGGAACACTCTTAGGTGTATAGGTCTATCTGTTGCAGAAAATTTTTTTTTCTCCAGGCTTCATGTTTCTAGAGCAAAAAATGGTGAAGTAAGCATTTTGAAGCCATGGCTTACTTTTCAACTACACTTCTGCAATACTTGGATCTTCACTGTTTCATCATAATAGAGATAACTCACTTTCACAATTCAAAGTGGGAAGCTTATATATTTGTAGTTTTAAATACAGGTCAGTCATTGTTAGTCAATGGCTTAGCACCACAATTAATAGACGTAACTCACTTTGACAATTCAAAGTGTGAAGCTTATATGCCTTTAGTTTGAACCACAGGTTAGCTATGGTTGTTCAGTGGCCTAGCATCGCAATTACTATACAATCTAGTCAGTCTCACAATAGCTATAAAATTTTTTTTAGATAAGTTGTTAGTCTTATTATCAAGTTAGATATCTACTGCTTTTTATCTGGTAATTTCCTGATATCAAAACCTATATCCAGTATATCACTGATTTCAACACTAGGTAATGTCTTTTTTTAATATCGTAGAATTGAGATATTGATGAAACCTTTTTTATATATTTTCAGTCAAAAGATGAAGAAGATAAAAAACCTAAAGACTCTGATGCATCCAAGGATAAAGCAGAGGAAACACCTTCTGTCTCCGAGGAAACTGAAACTGAATCTAAGGAGAAATTTGAGGAAGAAGCAACAAAGAAAGAAAGCAGTAAGAAAGAAAAGACAAAGCGAGAGAAAGACAGACTTCGTAGAGAAATAAAAGAGGAACCAGAGAGTGATAATAAAAAAGATGATACAAAACATACTAGAAAGAGAGATGAGGATAAAAAGGCAGACACACCAAAAAGTGCAGAAAAGAAAACCAACAAAAAAGACAAAGAAGCAAAAACACCTGATGTTAAAAAAGAATTACCAAAGAAAAGGGTTTGTAGTTGTTACTTCTCTCTGTTCTCAAATGATCCTTGTCTTTTTCTACTAAGTTAATTTTGGAAAAAAAACAAACAAAACTAGCAGAATTCTTTTCAAAGCATTTTTGTTGGATAAAGAGAAATCAACAAGATGAAACAATAGCTTGGGAGACATTTTGACCTTTAAATGTTTCCCTTACTGACCTAGAAGAAACTAGTTATGACAATATTTATCTGTTATTGATTTCTGTAAGAATACTTACGCATGTTAACTTAATTTGAATTTTGTATAAATGAGGATGGGCTGAAAACTTCATAGGGTGACATATCTTTTCTTGATGACATTTTATCAATGGGATCTAAGCTGTGCAACACTGATGGAAAAAGTTTTAGACTACAAAGGCGACAGTTAAAAAAATAAACCTCATTTGGTCACATTCTAGGAGAGTATCTTGGTTAGCCAACTTTTCAGCCAACACTCATATAAATCAAAATTGGATGATGATTATTATTACTACTACTACTACTACTATCACCACCACCTCTGTTACTTCAACTATTTCTATTTGTAATGTTTAAATTCACAGAAAAATTCTAGTTTTTTCATTTTGTCCTAATACCCTGGGGAAAAGCAAGCAAGTAAGTATCCATCTCTTTAAGCTATGTGAGAAATTGTAAGGCAAATTAGGCTCTCTATCAGGATAACTGGTCTAGAAGGAAAGATTCTGAATTCAAAATCTATGAAGGATTGTTCAGAGAATCTGTGGTATATTGGCTTACAATTCTGTTATCAACTCATTCAAAAAGTGTGTCTGGTTTTACACAAGCCTTCACCACTTAAGTAGTTCAATTGCTACATTTTAGTTTAGTTAATTGTTATTACTACCAATGGATGAACAAATCAATAAAATAAAGAACTTGTAGAAGATAAGCAATCACAAATAATATGGCAGACAGTAAATTAAGTGAACAAAAGGAAGACCACCTTAAGAGCAAAACTAAAAGCTGCATGGCAAGAACAAATATTGATGTGAAAAGAACATTTCAAGAATCTGCTTGATAACTCCTCTAAAGTTACTAATAAATCTATCACAAAAATTATTAATTGCCAACAAGACTTCCAACTAGAAGTTTACAGAGGAAGAACTTAATGTAGTACTGACAAAAATTAAAAACAAAAGCTGCAGGCCTTGACAAAATATCCCCAGAAGTATGGATAACAAAGAAAGTTGATGACTTAGTCTTTTGATTTTGCAATGCCATATATAAATAAAATACAGAAGAGAGATGACAAAAGGTTGCATCCTCCCCTTCCCTAAGAAAGGTGATCTTGGAATCACCAAAAAATTCAGAGGCATAACTCTTACTGCTCTATAAGCTGCTAAGGTATATAATACTCTGATTCTCAACTATATCAAACTTGAAATTGAGAAAATGCTTTGTAAATATCGAAACATTTTTGGAGGGAAGTGATCCACATCACATATTCTGATGATCCATGAATCATCAAAGGAATTTGTGCAAAACATCTCAAAGCAACACAATTGTTTGTAGATTTCTCAAAGGCATTTGATTCCATACACATTAGTACCATATTTGTCAATAATCTGCCTAGACTATGTACTTTAAACATTAATAGATCTAATAAAAGAAAATGGCCTTTATACTCAAAAAAAAAAGTCATGATGTTGACAATACCCCACAGAAAATATTATGGACTGCAGACTATGCAGCTGATATAGTGCTTCTTGTAAATAAACCTGGCCAAGCCAAATCCCTACTGCACAGCCTAGAACAGGCAGCAGAAGGCATTGGCCTCCATGTCATCACAAATAAAATGGAGTACATGTTTTAAACAAGAGTTATCTCCATTTCCAGTGGTGAGCCTCTGAAATTTGTAGACAAGTTCACATACCTTGGCAGCAATGTCAAATCTATTAAAAGTGATGTTAATATATGACCAGCAAAAGTGTGAACTGTTATCAATCTTATGGAAGTCTGATCTCTCCAATGAAATAAAATAGAATTTCTTCTAAGCTGTGACTGTTTTCAATACTACTATTTTGATACACCACATGGATGCTAACAAAATTCATTGAGAAAAGGCTATCTTGTTGCTTCGACCATCTCAAAACCCATTCAAGTTAGGTGAACAAGATGTGTGGGACACTGCAAGGACCAGCACATGGATGTGCTTGTGTTAGCTGACCAGCAAGAACTTACTTACTCTGTGCAGATACAGGATGTAGTTTGGAAGACTTGCCAGGAGTGATGAGTCAGGAAAATCCATACAGTTAGCACAGCTTGATGATGAGTTAATAATTATTTAATTCGTTGTAGTGCATGTTCTTGGTTATTAAATAATTTAAATTTAACATAAATATTAACATTTTTCATATATTGAATTTCAAATTAAGTATATTCTTGTTTATAAATCTTGAAAAAATAGGTTAGAAAACGGTCAACGAGAGGGGACGATGTAAAGAAAGAAGCTGATGAAAAACCTCCTTCTGATAGTCAAAAATCAAAAGTAGTGGATATCTGGTTTAAAGATGAGAAGAACAGATCTTCACAGAAAGAGGAAAAAGGTGCTAAGAAAACCAAAGAGGATAAAAAGGATACTAAGATTAAATCAGAACATGATGATGATGATACTGAAACCAAAAGGTAATTAGACTTATTCAATTTTTTAGATTTTTCATTTGAGTCCTTATTAAAGTAGCATTTTATTATTAGTTAATCTGCATGATGAGAACATTATATGCCTTGCTAAATCTTTAAGATCTTGATTAATAGTTTTCAAAATTAAAATTAAGAAATATATTTGACCTATACTTTACTATGTTAAAATATATATATATATATATATATATATATATATATATATGAGAGAGAGAGAGATTGATAACATTTAAGCTTTGAAATAGATGTTTGAGTATTAACAAAATTTACATTGCACAATTAAGAACTACTAATTTAGGTTAACTTATTTAATTAGGTAGTCAATGAATATTTCATTTGTATAGTCTTAAGTATAAACTGACTTATGTCTTTAAAAAAAAAAAAATGAATACTCAGTAATATTAAAGGCTTTACATTACACATATGCCTAAGAGATATATGAACATTTTTTATTTGTACAAACTATTTTAGGGGTGATGATGCTGCTGATACTGATGAGGAAGAAGAAGAAGAGGAGGAAGAAGATGAGGAGGAAGATGAGAGCAAAACTGTAAGCCAAAATGCATCAAAAGAATATCCCACTGGAACAAAGCTAAAAGTGAAATATGGCAGGGGAAGAAATCAGAAAATATATGAAGCAAAGGTTTGTGTATTACTCTTACTTCCCACCTATTTTTTAAAATATTTTTTTAGTTCATATTCAGTACAAGTGGTTAATTTTATGTGATATTTATATAATTAGACTTTCTATTTATAATTTATAATGATACTTTCTAGGCATAATTTTAAATAGTAACTAATATAAACAAGCTTTGTTTGAATGATAAATGTCTCTATTCTAAAACTTAAAAGGTGCTTACTTAAGGTGTATATTTTGTTTGTCAAACATTTGATGAAAGTTTGAATTTGAAGTCCTGAATCAACAACATTGATAATGTTAAGAATATGTAACTGATTTCTAAATAAATAAATAATATTGTAAGATCTTTGATTTCAGTATTGAATCCTGGTGAAGTTTGTTTTCAAAGCATCTGTAGCAAAATTAACATCCCATAAACTTTGAATTTAGATTTCTTAAGCTAGACTTTCATTTGAACATAGTTTAAATGTTATTTCTTTTCTTAATTGGTACTTATAACAAACTTTATCTATTTAGGTTGTTGAATTTGGTGCAGAAGATGGACATGAACGGTATTTGGTGCATTATGCTGGATGGAATACAAGGTAAGTAGAAAGTTATTTTCTATATTTTGGATATTCATCCGTTTTCATTTATTAAACAAAAGAAATCCTTAGTTTACCACAAAAGTAATGAAAGAGGTCAAGATAAAGTTCTCTTGTTACTTAAATCTTAAGTATTAGTTTAGTGAAATGTTAAGTAAACTTGAAATATAAAAATGTTGACTACACTTGCTTAATATTTACAAACTTGCTGGTTTACCAACCAAAAATTGAAGACCTTTATTTCATAAAGTCTGCCACCCTACCTCCAATAGCACCTACTCCCTTATCTATAGGGGCTAGGATTTATTGCTTGATGTGCCCTCTAAAGGATGTAATGGCAATGGAGCCAAACTATTTTTAGTACTGCTTTAAACCATGCATATGTTCACAGGGAAAGTAAATACTGTTATCAGTTATGATAAAGCATGGACAGAAGTAAGTTTCATGGCATAACTTCCTATTAGTCATGTATTTAATAAAAAAGAAAAATCCAAATCATTAGATAGGATCTAGACAAATCCTGATCTATTAGAAATTGAACATTTATGCTTTTTCCTTTTAATGCATTTTTACATATGTTGATTTTATTGTAAAAAGTAAACACTAATATTTTTCAACTTAGTCTGCTACAAATATAAAATAAACTGTTTTGTAGTAGTAGTAGTAGTAGTAATAGTCTTAACTTCCTAACAACTATTGTTTTATGGTAAGAAGAAAAAGATATTTAGATTTCATTTAATGATGTATTTTTTCCCTTAAAAACAAAGGTATGATGAATGGGTGCGACCAGAAAGAATTGTTAAAGTTATTGGCAAACCTGAATTAGGAGCTAAGAAAAGACCCAAGAGTCATTCTCCAAGATCTCCAAAAGTAAGTATTAAAACAAAGAAAATATATTTTATTGTACAATAATTTCTAGGAACTTAGTATTTGTCTAAATAGCTTGCAGGTAATTTTTCTCTTAATTGCAAAATGTGTGCATTAAACTTTCTATTAATTAAAATGACTGGAACAAATTTAACTTTTGGACAGGCATCTTGTAAGGCTTAAAATAAATCTAATTGGTTAATACTTGTAATTATTGTTGAATATCTAATTTGTAAATTTTTGCTCATGTATGATAAGCTGAATATTTCAAATAGAAAATTATATTATTTGACTTTAATGATTAAAATACACCGTAAAATGTCAAATTAGTTAACTAAGTTTTTCTTTTTTACAATTTCATGAAAGCTTTAAGGACCTGATATTTATTAATCCTCAATATATTTGAAGAAAAATAGTATAGTTTTCATTGTAAATTATTTTTTTAAATAACCAATATAAAACGTAGAAATCATAATTAAAAGGTTTTTGGTTTTCCTATTGTTGCTCTGAAAACAAGTAATTTAGATTGTCATCAGTTTTGGATTTTATACCAAACAAATGGTTTATATTTTTTAAACTTATTTTTACGTGCTATAAAAAGTAGTTATAAAAAATGTAAATAGATGTGTGATTGAAGATTTTAATAATAAATTTCAAATTCAAAATATCTAGAAACATTTTGATTTCACTTTTATTTTTTAAATTTTTAACTCTCTCTCCTCCTCCGTTCATTGTATAGGGGGTGGGAGCATCAAAAAAGCGTGTCTCAAACCAGAGTCGATCACAGCATAGTAATAATTCTACAAAGGAGGAAACCCGAACATCAAAGAGCAAAACTCCAGCCATTTCATCTTCTACATCAGCATCAACTGTTGTGTCAACACTGTCCACTACAACTGTGTCAACCACCATGCTCCCATCATCTGTGGCTGTATCATCGTCGTCGTCGTCATCTTTATCATCATCTTCATCTACATCTCCAGTGTCTGTATCATGCAGTAGTACCACAACTGTGGCAGCCATTGCTACAACCATTACTACCACTACCACTACCACCACAGCAATTGCTGCCACTACAACTCCTCCACTACCATCCTCAACACCACTGGTGACTCCTCCACCACCATCTTCACCGCCACCACCACCACCGCCGCCACCACCTCCACCAGTATCTGCAATATCACTGCCACCATGCACAGCTCCACCAGTAGCTTCGATACTAGGACCTACAACTTGTCCACCAGAAGGACCAACAATGATAACTGCCATTGCTGTATCAGCTCTCTCTGGCTCATCATTTCGATCAGCAAAGGACAGCCAAGCAAAAGTTCGTCCAACACGTTCAAACAGCATGGAGTTTCCTGTTTTGGAAGGGCTCCCACGTGAGTGAACTTACACACTTATTTACATCTATAACTAGATATACATAGACATTATTAAGTTGTTAGTAATTTTATTTCTTTTAAAATTGACAGGAAGATATAACTTGAAATAACAATTTAAAAAAATGTCTATCTTTAGATATACACACTAGATTTTGTATTGTAAAAAATGAAAAATTTTTTAAAAATATGAACCACTATGGTTACATAAAAGAAAATTTTTCATTTGCAACTTCTATATTTTCAGCTAAACGGCGACCTCGAAGAAGTTCTGGTTTCACAGAATCTTCAGATATCCAGTCGCCAGGTAATATTTTGAATCAATCCTTTTCCTTGTTTTAATATTTTATTGTTTTGTCTACATGAGAAAGATCTTTCTCATCAGTAATTTGTGTTTATCTAAAAATTTATTTTCAATATTTCTATACAAAAGCTTTAAAACTTTACTTTTTTTAATGTCTTGGTTTTTTAAATGTTTTATTCATTATTTTGATAGTTCTTGTTTCCTAATTTATAACTTCATTTCTTTTTTTTTTAGCTGAAAGTGAAGATGATCAAGATAGTGAAATGGAATTCATCAAAACTGAGAGTAGTTTGCCACCAGAAACAGCAGTGGTTGATACATCAAAAGAAGAAGCTGTGAAAGAAATGCTGATGAAGATGGATGAACAAGGAGAGGATGTTAAAAAGGAAGAAATAAGTTGTGAACAAACAGAGCTAAGTGAGACTAAACCAGTTGTTGAAGAATTGGTGACACCAGCACCCAAGGAGCCAGTCCCTGTACAGAGTGTAAAAGTTGAACAGCAGTCAACAAATGGCAATTTCAAAAATATTTCTGCATCTGTTTGTGATGATGTGCTGAAAGGGTCATCACCAGCTCAAAAGTTGCCTAAGGAAGAAAATCATAACATTAAGATGGAGGCTGAGTATTATGAGTCAAGAATCAGGGACCCTTACGAAGCAGAAGATATCCCAAATTTAGAATGTGATGAGTCCATCTTTGATGATTCTGAAGAAAGTGAGGTTCACCAGCAGGTACAGACTTATCAGCCATTATCAGTTATGGTTCCAATTGCAGAAGTCAAGGATGTTCAAGAACGAGAAAATCAGAATTTGGCAAAGGAACAAGAAAGCAAGGAAAAAAAAGCAAAAACCCGAAGAAAAGAATCCAAGGAAGCTAAAACCATGGCAGTGACTAGTTCCAAAGAATCCGTCTTAGATGAGCAGACTTTATATTATTTAGAAATGAATGCTAAGCTGTACCCAAATTTGGTTCGAGGCGGAACTTCTGGAGGTTCAGGAATGGTTGATGAAGGGCTACAAAATGCTGAAGTTAGGCGTGATGTTGAGGAACCTAAAGAATACAGCACAAATGAAACTGAAAAGAAACGAGTGACAACAATAACACAACCAACTTCATCTGCAAAGAAAAAAGCAAAAAAGAAAATGATCGGTGAATGCAAAGAACTTGAAATTATAAATACAGAGGCAAAGGAAGTTAATATTACTAGTTCAAATTCTAAGAAGAATTCTGCAGTTTCTGCAAGCAGCAAAGTCTCAAAATGTGATAAAATTGAAAAATGTCCTTTCACTCGCACCAAAGAATTTAAAGACACAAAGCATAATTATTTGTCTTCTACAGTTCCTAATTCCAATTCAAAATCAGAGATTCGCATTGAAACAATATGTAGCAATGTTCTTAAATCTCTCTCTCCTGCTGGAAGTGCAGAACTGCAACCATCTTCTGAGAAGCCTCCTGAACAGATTCCAAGTGGTTGTCATCTTGAAAATGTACGATCACTTACTACTGACTATCTCTCAAATGTCAGTGGTGGTGCCAGTAGTGGTGGTGCTAGTAGTGGTGGCGCCACTGTTGCTGCTGCTGCTGCTAGTGGTGGTGGTGCTAGTGGTGCTGGTGGTAGTGGTGCTGGTGGTAGTGGTGGTGATACATTACAGCCTGAATTGGTTGTGTCAGATGTTGCACTTCCATCTTATTTACCAGAATCTGAGTCTGTTGCTTCAGATTCTGAAGATGTAACACCACCAACACCATCAGAAGAGCAGGACCAGACATCTCAAGATGTTGACCAGGAGGAGGTAAGTGTTTTTTCTTCATATTTGATATGTATTTGAATGGAAATAGAATTATGATTCATGTGTTTTTTTTTGTTTTTGTTTTTTTCTCCTTCCTAGTTATTACAACCCTTGGCAAAAAATGTGGGATTACAAGCATTTTTTGTGTGCTTGTGATTTGGACCAATTTAGACCCTCAAAGTTACCACATTTTTGGAGTGGATGGTGGGGGAGAAAGATAATTATTTCACCTTTTATAAAGGGGGTTTAATTTCGCATCTAAATTCAATGTAGAATGATCACTCATTTCCTGAAAAGTCTGTGTTAAACCAAACAGGTTGAATTATTTTATTTATTCCTTCCATTGTGAACCCCTTATAGAATGTAAAAAAAATTCTTAGAGTTTGAGGGTCTAATTAATTCAAATCGCAACAAAAAAGAATTACTAGACCCCCCCTCCCAACTTGGACACATGTAAAATAATAATACCAATAAATCTATATAATACCAATATCAAAATGTAAAAAATAAAGTTGGCAACCTTTGTTGAGTGACCCAAAGGCTCCCTTAATAGCTTCTACATCAAGGTGTAGGAGAGGATGTTACACTTTTCCCTGGATTGCTCCACTTTACCTTAAAAAGTTAAGTGTTAAGCAAAGTGGCATCAAGTACCATTTTTGAGTCTTTGGTACGACTACCTTGGATTAAACCCTGGTCTGCTGGGCCATTGGCGAACACTCTACTCATTAGACAATTGAACTGATTAATCTCAATAATAACACTAAATCTATATGGCTAAACAAGCAACTATCCTAATCTTTTGGTGGGGCTTAGAATATAGTGACTGCTTCCTCTGCAGAAAAGTAAGACCCTCTCTCCAAAAGGGGTGTCCTGGGTATAAAAACATTAAACTGCATCTGATGGTGAGGCTCCAGTTCTTGCACTTTAAGTGACCTTGAGTGGTATATTGCTATTGCTCTGACTTCTTTCATAAACTTGAGACCAAAAAAAAAGAATTGATTGTATAAAACATTTTATTCTCTTTGCACTCCACTTATTCAGTTGAGTTAAGGTTTTTGGTCCTTCACAGGTCATGAAAAAAATTTAAAGGAACATTGGTCTCCTTTCTTTTCTAAGTTGAATCTTGAAATCAACTAACCTTAATAATCAACTCAGTTTTTATATTTATATAAATATGCATAGCTCACAATTATTTTCACATGTGCTATTTTTGAAGCTATTACATACTTAGAATAGATTATATTTATTTTTTATTTGTATATAAATGTCTATTATATATCAGTAAATATTATATACTTATATAAGTATTTGTTTCATGATACAGACAACCCAAGATGTTGACCAGGAGGAGGAGGAAGAAGAGGAAGAAGAAGATGAGGAAGAGGAGGAGGAAGAGGAAGAAGATGAAGAGGAGGAGGAAGAGGAGGAGGAAGAAGATGACGATTTCGATGATGATGAGCATGTGGAACCAATGAGAAGGGATCCGCTCCCTGGTGGAGAGTCACCCCACGAATGTAATGCCAGTACAATTTCAAATGACAGTTGTGGGAGCAGTAGTGGGAATATTCCAAGTTCTGATAGTAGCAATGATGTAGCACCTCCTCCAACAGCAAAGCGGAAAAGAGAAGATTTAGATTTCATACCAGCCAAAAAGAAAAAGCGGACAAATAAGACAAGCAAAACTGGCATTGAAAGACGAAGAGAGACAAAAGCATCTGGTAAGACATCTTGCATATTGATTTAAATTAGAAGTTGGCCGTCCAACCATCCACTTACTAAAAAGATAATCATATAAGATGAACTGCTTTGCTAGTGATATCCCACTCTATAGGTATACTATCACTTGTTTGAATGTGTTTTAAGTTGGTAGATATTTTTCCCAGCCAATTCTATTGCGTGTAATTTATTTCATGTTCAGAGGAAATATGCATGTTATCAATTTAAATATTTTGTATGTAGTATGTGTTTTTATATATTTGTATTTAAAGTATGTTGTTAATAAAATACATAATATATGTTGTTAATTTATATATAAATCTTAAGAATTATAGGAAAAAAAAGAGTCACTTAGTTAACAGAAAAACCAATGTTTGATATTTCCTCTGAAGCTGTATTTGAGTCAGATTTGTGAGATCTTTCAGTTGTTGCTTTCAGTTGTGCACATAGTGAAATACGTTTCTTACTGATTTGAAGACATTACAATGTTACAAGATTGGTTTATCCAAAACCCTTATTTCTAATCAAACGTAATGAAAATCTATAATGTATATCACAGAAAGCTCGAGAAATAAAGAAGCCTTTGATTTACTATTAAGTGGAATGGTATACCTACAAAGTTTTAATGCTATTTTTAACTTTAGTGGTTCATAACTTTAACAAGTCTTATTTTCAACATTACCATGTGTTAGGATTTGTTTCTCTTTCCCTCCATCCTTCCCTTCCTCTACTTGTATTGAATGGCTACAGATTGTATTCATGAAAATACTTAAAATACTTATATCTTCGTTGTTAAAAAAAAATTTTTTAGTGGCTCATTTCTTTTGTTTTCCACTACAGATAGATATGTATGTAGATTAAAACTATATTTTACATTGATGTTTCTGAAGCACTTGTGGCTTTATAATGTAGACATAATTATTTCTATACCGGCATTTAAGTAATAGAGAGAGAGAGAGAGACACACACACACACACACACATACACACACACACAGAGTTTTGTCTTTTAATAATACCATTTACTGAATCTTTGTAGAATGTGAAGAAAGTTACAGTGTGGAAGACAAAGGCGCTGAAACATCAAGTCCTGAATATGAAGCTTCTCCAATATCACATACTTTGTCAACACATTCATCACTGCCAAAATCAAATTCAATCACTTCCAAACCACCACGAATTTCCAAGTACAATTTCAATCTTGGTGAGTTTTTAATATTTACTTACAAAAAATTTTCTGAATCAATATTTAAGTACTAATTTTATCCTTTTAAATAATTCAGGTGTGTGAGTCTCACATGTTGACATATAAATCAGGTTTTTTGGAGCAGGGGGTCACACTTGTGATAAATATGGTTTCTTAGTTATAGAATTATCAATATTTTTTTCCATTTCCATATACATTAAACTTTTCATGCATGTGATACCATTTTTAAAGTTGAAGCATTTCCATTAACTCCCAAAACCACATATGATATATACATAAATTTTTATAGGTAATATATATACATTACCATCTTCTGAATGCTTGTTTAACAAAATAGCTTATTCATGTTTTTTTTATATATCTATATCTTTTCTATATACTGCTTTTTTTCTATTTGATAGATGAGGCACAATATCTAGATGGAGAAAAACTCATCACATTCCTCATGGAAAAAATACAGCAAATTCGCCGAATCTATATGAATTTGAAAACTGAAGTTGCTTCAATTGATAGACGACGAAAACGAGCTAAACGGAAGGAAAGAGAAAGTAAGTGCCAACTGAGCCCAAGAAACCTTATAAAAATGATATTGTCAGTTATAAAAATCAGGTGTTTATCATTCCACAAACATAATTCCAGTTTTATTTTAGATAAGAAAAAGTAAAGTTTTTTTAAGAATGTACAATATTATTAGTCCAGGTTTTAAAAGGATGGTAAGAGTAACCTGAAGCTAAACTTTTTAGACTTTATTTTTGGTAAACAAGACCCACACTTTTAACTTGGAGTATGGTAATGCATAGAAATGTGTTAAATTTTTAATATCAAACTTATAGTTTTTTAAGGTTTACTTTTTAAAATCATGTAATTTTTGAGTATGTGTAGACTTTTATGTACACAGATATGCATTCAGACACTCGTTATGTATATAATTGTTACTTAATTCTAAAATCATTTTATATTATTTTTTAGATTCCCAAACTGCATCCAACTTGGAAGTTGAATGCGTATAGACAGAACCTTTCCAAACTTTGCAGAACAAAAAAGCAGCAAGACAAGAAAACCCCCAAAATTATTTGAACTTTCACGTATTCCCGAGGACAACAAAAAAATTTTTTAGTCGTGCCGTACAAGAGAAAACAGTTCGTTCTACCAGTGTTGTGTAGTGTACATCGAACATGAGTTATCTTGTATGTAACTATATATATATATATATATATATATATATATATATATAGACACACACACACACACACACACACATATATATTATATATAATATACATACATGCATATATATATTAAATACTCCAATATATTTAATATACATACATATATATATATTTATATATTAAGAAAAAACTATATTAAAAAAAACTTGTTCTTCTGTGAATTGTGTTAAAGAGATGTGCATAGATGACAAGCATATTGTGTTATCTCCCCTTACACAATTGTCACAGAATGGACATTGTTCTCTTTTAACAAGGAAATGAAATACGAACTGTCAGTACAAATTATATATAAACAGACAAAAAGCAATTTTAAAAATACGATAAGTATAAGAAAATCGGAAATTATTTTCTGATATTGTTTTTTTTTTTTTTTTTTTCCCCAAACTCATTTTCATTTCATTTCACTTTTTTTTTCTTTTTTTTTTCTTTCTTTTACTTTTCTTTTTTCTTTTTTTTCTTTTTTTT
>CAUZXS010003212.1:107500-112500 GCA_963585895.1 Sepioteuthis lessoniana | reverse complement strand
TCAAAAAAATCGATTTTTTCGATTTCTCCAAAATCTTTCTCTTCCTGATTATTGTCATAATGAGATGTCATGAAACCTGTAGTCACAGATAAGCATACATGCTGTTAAATATATATATATATATATATATATATATATATATAGCCCTGGTACTTTTGCTAAAACACGCACATGCACACATACACTTATATATATATATATATATATATTTGAAAAATTCAAAAACACGAAAAAAAAATTAACAGGACTTCACCTGTTAATTTTTTTCGTATTTTTGAATTTTTCAAAAACACATAACAGGATGGAAATACATTTGTAATCCTAATGTGACCGGTTTGTTGTTTTTCTTAATGAAATTATTGCTCTGTAATGTCTGTTTAATTGAGCTCTTTACCAGGAAAATTTAAATGTCCTATTTGAATAGTTTTCTTGTCCTGATGGAATTAGTCCCAACTCCGGTTTAACTGGACCAAATAATACCTATATATATATATATATATATATATATATATATATATATATATTAACTCTATTTCGTTATTCTTTCTGGTGACCACTTTAATGATTATATGTCATTAGGGCCAACCTTCTTTAGTCAAAACTCTCCTGAAGATCCGTTAGGCGAAACCTGGTTAGGTAGATTCTGACTCATTTTGGTCTTCTAATTTTGATCTGCTTAGTGTGTTGAGCATTTTTACGTATAAGCTTAGGTAAGTCTGTTGGTTTGTTTTTTCTTTTGACTAGACATTGCGGTACTGGTTGATTATTTTCAAGAAGTACGAATGATTTTAGCTTCCATTTTTTTTATTAATTTTTCCCGATATCGATTAGTAAGGTATCTTTTATTTACAAATTGCACTGTTTTTTAAGGTACCAGAGTCATAGAAATAGATATGAAAATATAAATTATATATATATATATATATATATATATATATTGTCAGACTGTTTCGTTGAATCATAACTCATCATCGTGGTTAGACTCGCAAGATGCTTTAAGCTGGGATCGAAACCTAGCTGACTATAAGCTAGTCGGATATCTTACGCAGAGCCATCAGCAGCCTCAACGTAAACGAAGGAATTACACAGTACGCATTTGAATTATTTTTTCCTTTGTTTACATTTGGGCTTAATGGCAACCGGAATACTCAGTTCATTAGAAGAGCTTTGCATTACGCTTGTGGAAACTGGGAATTCATCGCGAGGGTGCTCAACCCCCTGAGGAGGGGAGCATTTATGTACACAGTGTTTAGACCCGTAAATTTCGGCTGTGTGCAGCTCTCTTCTTCCAGTTATTTTTATTAAAACTGGTTCCTGAGATGGTTATTAAGCTCGGATGTAACTTTCGGGGCTGTATTCTTCCGAACAGTGCGCGTAAGAGTCCGACGGTCCCTATCAGACAGCTTTCGCTTTCTTCCAGAGTTTTGCTCCAGTGGGGAGTTTTTTCCTTCTTTCTCAAATGCTGTCTTTACTTTCGAGAGAGTACTTCAAAAAATTCGACCTTTTTTTTTTTTGTACACTAACGCCTATCACTTGGGCGTTAACAATTTGACCTCTTTTAAAAGTCTGATAGATTAAACCAAAGAATAAACCAACGTTCATTAAAATAGCAACTTTAATGAATTTTGATTTATTCTACTGATGATATCGGTTTAAGAAAATACAATTCAGTAAAACAAAACGTGTAAAATTAATTATAAATAAAAAAAACCAAATGTTTGCTGGTTTAATTGGAGTTTGAAAATAAGGATAGTAAGAATCTAGATGTTTCCATTATTTTGTCCAACCCCTATATATATATATATATATATATACAGAGTGAGAGAGAGAGATGCATATATATATATATATATATATATATATATATATATATATATGTTCATAGATATATACATATTGTCCAAGTGGGTAGAGTGTTCGCCAATGGTCCGGGAGATCTGGGTTCAATCCCAGGTCGCGTCATACCAAAGACTTTAAAAATGGCACGAGATACCTCCTTGATTAACACTCAGCAATATAAGGTACGTATCAAGAGTAAAGTAGAGCAATCCAGGAAAAGGAATAGCACCCCCCTATACCTCGGTGTAGTAGCTTTACTTACTAATACTAAAAAGTGTATCTATATATATATTTGGTTGATTGAGTTTTATGGGATATATCCCACTGTAGGTTACTTCATGCCAAATACTACATATATATATATATATATATATATATGGAAGAAAATAATGGATATATATATATATATATATAATTTGTAAACGAATATCTTAAAGGTAATATTAATAAACGTACCAGAGTTCATTCGTTTTCTGACAGTTAAATGGTTTCACGTATTCCTATCTTACACTTATAATTTAGTTTGACATTCGGCAGTTATTTATATATAATTAAATGGTTTCAACTATAGTAAATGCAAAGCAATACTATTTGGCCCAAAGATGGAACCCTAACAGTTTCTACCAGTCTATGTCAGAGTAGACATGGAATTAATGCTAATTAAAGAGTACTTCAAATTTCCCAAAACACCAGGATCTGAACCTCACCATCAGATTGTTTAATGTCATATCTTAGATACTCGTTAATTAGGGGATATTACACATCAGCAGAGATGCAATGGACGTGTTCTACAAACCCAACTTACTGAGATTACACACACACACACACACACACATATATATATATATATAAAGTAATGGCTAATGGTTTAGGAGACCGGGTTTCAATCCCAGTTCGAGTCTTACTAAAGACTCAAAAATGGTACTTGATGCTGTCTTGCTTAACACTCAGCGTTATAAGGTGAGGATCAAGGGTAAAGTGGAGCAATACTGGGAATGAAGTAGCGCCCTCCCCTACACGTCGGTGTAGTAAGCTATTGAAAAGGGCGCCTTCGGGTCACCCTCGAATAAGGTTGCCAACTTTACTTTACTTATATATATATATATATATATATATATATATTGATTTCGGTATCTTTGGTTATTCAATATTGCTCGCAACATTCTTGTGTAATTGCCGTCTAGCTTCTTCTTGAGCCGTTTTGTTAACGTCCAACTAGTGCATCCATACAGCAGTATCGACACTCTACCTGTATGATCTAATGCCAAAACTATCCTTGGGGAAGATAGCTGTAATACTATTTAACCCATAGCAGTGGGATAAGGAGGATTAATACCTGTTCCATGGTCATTATTCCAAAAATGACCATAATAGCATGACTACATATGGAAATCAGACCTGACCGATAAAATGAAACGAAGTTTCTTCAAAGCAGCGGTCGTGTCGATACTGCTGTATGGATGCACTAGTTGGACGTTAACAAAACGGCTCAAGAAGAATCTAGACGGCAATTACACAAGAATGTTGCGAGCAATATTGAATAATTCCTGGCGGCAACACCCCACAAGGCACTAACTATACGGCCACCTGCCTCCCATCACCAAAACTATCCAATTTAGACGAACCAGACATGCAGGATACTGCTGAAGAAGCAGGGACGAGCTCATAAGTGATGTACTCCTGTGGATCCCCACATATGGCCGAGCAAAACAGGACGACCAGCTCGAACATACATACAGTAGCTCTGTGAGGATACGGGATGTAGCCCTGAAAACCTGCCAGAAGCGATGAATGATAGGGAGAAGTGGCGAGAGAGGGTCAAGGATATGATGATGATGTAAGATCGAACTCGCATATTTCGAAGCTGTTGTCCAGCACTTTAGTCACTACACCACAGTTAATCCTTTATCCATCTACCCCCACTCCCTCTCTCTCTCACACACACACACACATCAGTGCATACATACACATATAGAATTTATCTAATGTAAATATATCAAATCAACACCCTGTGGACTAGTATGCTTTTATTGACTTAGCCAAAACTTTATTTTTCCCCAGGGTTTCTATGAACCACTTTCGGAAGATCTGACTTATGGGAATGCTAAAAAGCCACTTAACAGTTTTTCTTTATAATCTTGTTTGATGTGTTGTAACCCTATGCAACAAATGGTTGAATTTTTTTTCTCGACTGATCTATTGATTTATTTTCCGGTGAAGAGAGCCCAGTCTGTCCTCCCTGATATTTGTCGCAGCCTCCCACCAGACAGGTCTTGACACAAGGTCAATGACCTGAAGGTCGATTATAGTGGGGATTTAGGGAAGGAGAAGGTCGAGCACGAGCCCTGCTTGACTATGCTGGTCATCGGCCCACTTAGTGCAATGTGGGCCAGATGAACCTAGCTGGTCTTGGACCCAAATCTTGGTTCAGGTACGTATGCCAAGTCTGTCCAACCTAATCTTAAACCATTGGCAATGCCAGGTTGGTCCGTGATCCTGGTTTCTTTCGGTTTCCTTGTTAATGGCATACAAACTTTCGTTGGTTACTTAATGTCAATGTTATCTTTGTGTAAATAATAGCGGTGATACAATCAAACTGTTATATTTTGACCTTCGACCCGGCCCAAAATCCCATTCAAGGTGATGCACCGGAAGGAAGTAGCACATTCCAATGGCAGTTATGAGAGGAAATTGCGTGGGCGGAAATTGGCTAACAAAATGGGACGAGCTAAAAAATCCCAAGATACTCTCATATACTGACGCACAGGAAGAGAGTGACCTTTGAACTCCATGACAGTTATTTCCGCTTGATGACGATTAAACATTCGATTTCAAAGATTGAGTGGGTGTCGAACGATTATATAACTCAGTTGAGTTCGACGAGCCAGTTGAGTTCGAGTGCAGTTCCAGTGCCAGTTAGAGACGAGATGTGGTAAGGAAAGCCACACCCGGCCGAGGGGGCCCTCAGGAACCCTGATGGAGTTTGGGGACCAGAGAAGTTGCTGATAAGATGCAGTAAAAGAAGCCATCACCCAGCAGAGTGGGCTTTTGGGGCTCCGGTTGAGCATCTGAAGAACGAGAAAGACACAAAGTTGACGGCTATAAGAGTGGAGGTCAAAATATTGAAGTTTCTGTTCGCTCTCCAGCTCCCTCTCACACGC